>MU159846.1:5542-89039 GCA_015888305.1 Antheraea pernyi | reverse complement strand
TCACTTGACAATGGCAGTGATGGTCTACTAGAAGACTGGTTGCCAAAATGGAATGATAGAAGAACTTGAAATACTATTAACTACTTGACAATGGCAGTAATAATCTAAAAGATTGGTTGCCAAAAATAAAGTAAAAAAAAAAAAAGATTAATATATTACGTTAAAGTGCGTGAGGTGAAATAACAGTATAATCTCAGATTAATACATTGTCAAAAACAATGTCAAATGTCAATAGTGACATATAGTAGCTATGATTTACTTGTGAATCTCTAAAATTGTGTAATTTATTTATTTCTTCCAAATGAATTATACCCAGGAAATTCATAATTTCTTACGGAACGTGTTCCGCCGGCAAATAGAAATACAATAAATCACAACAATAAAATAAGAACTGTCAACTTAGACAATTGTTAGATAATATTTTAGTATAAACTAGCTGACCCGTGCAACTTCGTCTGCATCGAATCGGTTATGTAATTATTTTCGACATCACAATAGAAACCTCAAAAATAACAGTATTTCTCCACTATTTAATGGATGTTATTATCCATATAAACCTTCCTCTTCAATCACTCTATCTATTAAAAAACCCGCATCAAAATCCGTTGCGTGGTTTTAAAGATTTAAGAATACATAGGGATATAGGAACAGAGAAAGCGACTTTGTTTTATACTATGTAGTGATAATATCCGTCTGTAAACAAGGGTTTGTAATCAAACTTTTTAAAACAAGTATTCAACATGTATTTAACTTTTTTGTAATACTACGGATTCTGTTAATGAAACTATTATTACACTTCATAACTAAAAACATATTAAAATGAATAAATGACACAAAATGGCTGCCTCTTTGTAATACAAAGTACCGAATGAAACGGATCCGGACGCGATTATCTTCTCATTTGAAACTTTTAGTATTATTTTATTGTCAAAATAAAAATGAATTTTAGGGACGATAAAATATTTTACATTCTCTGAGTCTAAATAATTATGTAAACGTCGTACCAATATGTATTGTCTAACGCTCTCATACATAGTCTTTTACAGCGCGATGGAAAAGCAGATAAAGACCTCCTTTCTCAAGATAAATAGACCGTCAAAGGATTTACCCGCAGTTTAACTGCGTCTCGTAACAAATGGTTTCCCTCGAGGTAAATTCTTTTGAGGATTTTAGGCTGATGCGTCCGATTTTTCTCTCTTGATAAATCTATTAGTGTACATAATTTTATTTTACTTTTATATATTCGTTTTGTTTATATCACTTACTATTTTGTGTTTACTATATGAGAGAGTTGCAATAAAGTAACATCTAAGAGGGCATGAACAAAAGTGAACAGTAACGCAAGTTTAAAATATACTCGTCTCAATACTCGCAGATGTGTTATAATCGAAATTTGTATGTTTGGCGATAAAAATACTCGGATAATAATATCGGAAAAATGGTCGTTACACTTAAAAAAAAATATGTGCATTTTTTAAAGTGATATATTTTTAAACTCGTGATGAAACAAAAAAGCGCCACTAAAAAGAAACAGTAGTATACATCTACGGTATGTAAAATGCGAAAGAATGTATTATGCAATGTTTATTATTATTTTTGTACATGTGTGCGTGCATCTGAATATTACGAAGCTTTGGAAAAGACGTCATTACCAGCGTGGTATTAATTATTATCCAAGTATTTTCAGATGTATCATTTATATAAATATTTTATTATTTTTTGAAGGTATCACTTCTAAAGATAGTGTGCCGTGTCTGTGATAGAGGTAGTGATATCAAAATACAATAGCCATTCATATGAGCAAGGCAACTTATCGCTAATGTCATGCTAGCTTAGAAGCCTTCCGTTTGCTAAATATATACACAAGCTGATCTTAAAACGCAAATAATTAAGAATGAGTTACTATCGCAACTGCGTATTACCTGTTCTTACATATGGCTGCCAAACATGGACTTTAAATCAGGAAATATTGAACAAACTAGCAACTTGATAATATGCAATGGAAAGGAGTACGTTAAATGTCAAAACGTCTGATAACTTAAAAAACTGCGTCATCAGAAATTAAAAAAACTACAGATGTAACAATCAAAGTCAAAAGACTTAAATATAGATGGGCTGGCTACGTGATAAGAGGACACGATAAATGAAGCAAAAAAGTGACACGGTGGTACCCCTGGGAAGGAAATGAAAAAAAGGTAGACCGCAGATACGATGGCATGACGAACTCCGAAAAGTGGCAAGAGTCATGTGGAACAGAGTGGCTCAGGAAAGAAACGAATGGAAAAGGTTGGAGGAGGCATTTGCCGATTGGCAAACAGATCTAGAGATGGTAACGAAGAAACAGATGTTAGTTTAAATAGTTTAATTAGCATAAGAGCTAAGCAATACTTTATGTTTAAGCCTATTGTAAATCAGTCTAAGGAGATCTGAATAAAAGGCTATTTATTTATTATTACTATCACAAATTTATCAAGACGTACTTGTTAGTATTGCTTATACACGTATATACTCGCAAATACCCGAATATCACATCCTTAAGTATAATACTAGCTGCTGTTATATCTACTGTAAGCATAGTAGCGACGATTTAGTCGAACACAATTGTGGTATTTTACCACCCACTTTCCAAAGTTTCTATTATATCAAATTAAGAGTATTGGCAATAATAATTATAAACGTTGATTCAGTCTCGGATAGTTGTTATGATGATCTTAAAATGTCAAGTATTAGTCTGGTAAGAAAACAATTCTTAAAATAATTTGATTATTTGATATGGAATTAAAGTGTTTGATAAAATATGTATAATGTAATTAAAAAAGCCGTTGATTATAACTTTTGCACACTGAATAGGTACAAATGAATAAAAATTAATTAACAAGCGGTATTAAAATGTATGTTTGTAAAAAAAATACAACCGGTAAAGGCATATGCTTGTCTAAAGGGGTGTACTCGTATCGTAAAAAATGTTTTGATTTAAAGAGAAGAGAAAAATATTTTAAATACGCCTAATAAAAAAGTATGTTAATGAAAAGATAACATGACCATATTTCAAAACCCACATGTATGTAATTATATTTTTTATTATTATTAACCCCCTTTTAATTAAGCATGAATTTTTTACCCCGGATTCACTCATTCTACGAGGCGAGATGAGGTGAAGCGATTGCAGGAATAAGGACTGGAATCTCATCTTTTCTCGCCTCATCAAGCTCCGTTCGATACCAGTTTTATAATCAAGATACGAAATGTTTGGATAGAAGAGCAAGAGTGTGGATAGCTAGCAATTTTACATTTTCTACGTTCGATACGGTCAATGGCCAAGCCTCAACGAGGTGTGCTTGCGAAAATATACAAAAGCTCTTTAGTAAATAAGGTATAGCACATTTATTATAGGTATGACTTTTAGATTATCTGCATAAAATCTATTTTTTAAACGTATGTAAAAGAGTAACATAACATTTGCATGTGTTTAAAATATAAAAAAGTTATTGCTAGGAAAGTGCGTGACAAGCTTAGTGTGGTTTAGAACGATCTAAAGAGCAGACACGGTCCAAGCATTTTAATTCCAAAAATTACAGCAGAAATACATCGTATACTGTATTAGGTTTGAGATTTCTTTAATTAACCCTGTGACTGTTAATTAAAAAACAACAGTTTAAAACAACAGTTTCTTCATTATAGTATAGGTTTCATTACATTTGATTTTTTTACATTGTATTTCATAAATAATTGGCTTAGATTTTTCTCTGTAGGTCTTAGGTGTGTGAAATTCTATTTGTTGCTAACCAGTATTGTTATTAACGCACAGTTCAAAATTAATAAAAATTTAATGCACAACGATATAATGACAACAAAAATGGCGACTCTCATTACATATTGTCATACTATCTCTTTAGTGTACAATGTAATTAATACTACAGCAATTACCCACAAGATGCCCCTAACTTTCAAATGAACTCGGTTTTATTGTCTTCGTCCGAAATTTTATGGGTAAAAGTATCCATTAAGTTAATTTAACTACATTGATGCTGTTCTTTGTAATAGAACGCATCATACACTTGTAATTTCTCAAGATATGTATACCTTAAATTACTGTGGCAAATATTTAATGTTATATATATAATTTTATAATACCACTGCAGTATGAGGGAACTCTGGTAAATAAAATAATAAGAATTGTAAATATTTAACTCACCTGAAAACCCTCAGCTTCGGATAGCAAGAAATAGAAGCAACCGAACCAGTGGGCCAGGATTAACAAAATGTGGATGAGATTGATTACTCTCCAGAAGTTTGGGTAGACCGTCCTTGACTCGACTATATAATAGCAGCTGACTGCTCTGTACACCTGTAAAATATAAGATTGCATATTATATGTGTAGATGGTAGAGCCACGCTGAAGTTATTATTGGTTTTGAGCATGAATGGGTCGGCTCGCCCGGGGTAGTGCCACCCTCTCACAGAAAACCGACGTGAAGTAACAGTACTTGCATTGTAGCGTTTCGTTCGGTCAATGAGAGCGCCGGAGGCTCACCGCCTCTCCCCTCCCCTCTCCTCTCCCCCATCCATCCTTTCCTCCCTTTCCCCCAACACAGGTTGGCATCGCACTTTCGACTCCCCTCGTGTTGTTAGTGTCCTTGGACGGTGGTGATCACTTAACATCACGTGACCAACATGTTCGTTTGCCTGGTTTGACATAAAAAAGAAAGTAAATAAAACGTAAGTGTTTTTACAATCCAAATACAATGGCGACCACCGAGTGCCACAATATCCATCGCTGGTCGCCGCTGTCATGACGGCCTGCGAAAAGCTGGATATGCACAGGCCGATCCCGAAACGCGACCCGCAAAAGCGAATCACTATGACGGGCTTTTTCGCCATATACATGATGATTGCGACCAAGTCAGGCTGTAAAACCCTAACACCCCGCTTTTGCCATTGCGTCGTTCGTTATTAAGCAGGGTGCATCACGTGCAGGTGCACGTGTTATTCGACACCCCTTACACCCCACGACACCCCTTACACCCCAAAATAATTCTTCGATCGAAAGGACAATAAGTCTTGGAATTAAATAACTGTAAAACCTAGAGTTAGAATTAACTTTGACCGTTATGTCTAGAGTCGAATTTAATGTAAAATCGTCATATACCATTTTAAAGATAATTGTGGGTGCGTAACTTATCTCTATCGATAAAACGTACCTGAAGAAATCATGCCAATGTATACTGATAATAAAAGAACTAAACCATGAGATCTGTACATCACATTTAAGGAAAAATATCTTGGAGAGTTCAGAATACACGACAGAACATAATTCTATGGTTTTCAGGATTATTGGCTCTCTGTCGTGCCTGTACACGAATTACACGAAAATTGTCGGCCGGTTTCGACGCAACTTGCCCGTGCTACAATAAAAAATAAATAAAAAAAAGCCGGTTTCGACGCAACTTGGTATGATAATAGTTTAAACACCGGAGTAACATAGAGGCTTTATGTAAAATCAAATGCAAAAAAGTCGTATCACCATCTTAGATAGAGTTCGATGTAAATAGGGTGCATCTATTTTATTGGATCTGGATAAATGTTCTCTTTTATTTTAAGCTTAGAAAATGTATCTAACCCGAATGACAATAAAAAATACGTTCTTTGGTTTTGCAAAGCCAAACGACCTTATTTGAGTAAGCTGCGGTATTGGGTTTTATAGTGATCTTAGAGTTAAAAACTTGTTTTATAGTAGTGCGGGAAAGTGACTGCACCATGTCTGTTGGTAAGTATAGTACAATTTAGAAATTACGACCATTGGGAGATCAGTAGTTTATCGCTGGTCGTTACTATCATGCGGTACTTGGTATGTAGTAGTGTCTGAGCTCGAAATGCAACAAACTAATGAATAATAATTGTGAGAGATTTACTTTAGTACATGAAGATTGCAACCCAGTCGGGTACAAAGATCCTACCAATTAACTTGGTTATTAAACATTGGCCGATCTTAGAACGCTTTACATCTACGCGTGGCATTATTTTGGGTATTACATAGTGATATTTGAAAATACATAACACTCTATTTGTGTAACTGCTAAGAGTAATTGTAATTATCATAAAATATAATTTACAGTTGAAAGAGGAACAGAATAAGAGAAGGGGAACAATTTACGAAAGCATTGAAGTGACAAGAAAGCAAACCATGATCGCTTAGTTGATAGTATGTCTGGACATAGCGTCGATGAACGTAGTTTCTAATCCTAGCAACTGAATCGGAGCTTTCCATGATGATCATGAAAAGATGAAACCACAGTATGGTGATCAGGCTTTTTGTAAGATCGCCTGGGTGGGTACCATCCTCGAGTTGAAATTTGTCACCAAACACCTGTTAGTGTGTTCCAACAGCTGCATTTGAGAGCTAGGTTTAGCTCTAGGTTTAACGATTTTACTATTTTATACCACATCGACATTTAAAATCAAATGAGATTATGGAGTACCGTTACGACCTACAGAGCATAAAAATATAAACGAAGTACAGTTCTCTATAGTGTTTTTATCCCAAAGTTATGATTCGTTAAAAACTCACACTTTTTTTTTATAGTAGCACAGCAAAATGAGTATACATTATTAGATTAGATAGAATACATTATTACTGCCATTGTAGATTATGTAATGATATATAAAGGTCTCGCAATATATTCATTGCTCTAACAAGGTAGTTAGAAGCTTGTTAGAAGTTTCTACGTAGTTTTTTTTAATTGTAGCATGGCAAAATGACAGCACTGTGCCTGATGGTAAACACAGTACAATCCAAAAACAATGGCGACCACCGAGTGACACACTATCCATCGCTGGTCGCCGCTGTCATACCGGCCTGCGAAAAGCTGGATATGAACAGGCTGATCCCGAAACGCGGCCCGCTGAAGCGAATCACTATGACGGGCTTTTTCTGGAAATAAGGAACATTTGCCTATTTGCCAGTTCCTCCCGTTGACTGGGTTGTTTTTTGTCAATATTAATTTTCAATTTCATAAGTGACCTTAGCAGGGTCTAAATTGAAGGAATTATTTTTGCTTTTGGTTTAGGATCTTCATGGTCCATTGTCGTATCTTGTATGTATTGTTATATTATATATCTTATTATTATTCGATTATATTATTGTTACATTATATGTATCTTTATTATCATTATATGTTGTATATCTGACAATAACTCGACATAAAATAATGTTATAATCTGGTTTTTCTGTGAAATATCGAACGTGATCCTTTCTAGTTATCCCTTTGTAACAGAAGACTTTCTCTTGGTACCTATTAAGCGTAACTGTTATATAAAACTCAACGAACTTGAAACGCTATATCTCTTTTTAATCGGCCTTTAGCCTTCTAGAGACGTGTAAATTTTAAACCACGATAAACTTTTATTAATATCTGTAAAACTAATTTCGATGTTTTATGTATACTTCTGACTGGAGTCATGTTGTTTTCAGTTTGTTTTTGTACATTTATTAAAAGAGTTATCATAAAAAATACTAAGTTTTGACGGTATTTTACTCTGTCATGTAGTGGCTTTTATTTTTTATTAATAATCCTGTGTTATTTGACCCCATATTACATTATATTAGCGGTATTTTGCGTAAAATAACTTGGTAATTTTGGCTAAGCGGATGGGAAATATACCGATACTAAAATCAGTACAAGACACTGCAATAATTGCACAATAATCCCAGTAATAATCTATACTAATATTATAAAGAGGTAAAGTTTGCGAGTTTGTGACGTTGTGACGTTGTAAGAGGTAATCTCAGGAACTACTCGAATCGTTCGATTTGGAAAATTCTTTCAGTGTTATATAGCTCATTTACCAGGGAAGCTATATATAATCACGCAAAGACCTATAGGAGCGGAGCAGCAATGAAGAATGTTGCAAAATCGGGGTATTTTTTCCTTTTCAGAGCTTCCGCTGTGTTTTAGCGCAAAATAACCATTTCACGCGTACGAAGTCACGGGCAGAAGCTAATAACTAATTATAGTTTTTTGAGGTTGTAGGGGGTAATAATATCTGGGGAGTCGGAGAAAAAATGGTAAAACTTTTCTTACAAACGCTACTAACTATGACAGATTGTTAATGACTACGTCCGGTACCGCAGACCCGAGAGGCGAGACTACGCCACCCGGGGAACCACTATTGACCTGCGATACCGCGCTATTGACTTTATCGGTGGTGTTACTAATGACCTCGAACGCTATTGGTTGAAGTTACCGGCTGTTCATTATTCACCCCGGTGTGAGACTACATTGGTGGGAGTTCGGCATATAAAGGGCAAGATGTCACTGATCTGCACGCACTCCTATGTGGAAGTTACTGTAAGGCGAAGCTCTGCCCGGATAAATAGTTACAGCGCCTTCAGAGTGTTTATTGGTTATCCTGACTGACTGGCTGATTATACGTATTGTGTAACAAGATATATGATTAAGTTCTAGAAAAAAGTTGTAGCTTATTACCGCCCAACGAAGTGGGCACGGGTCGGCTAGTATATAATAAAGAAGACTTTTTGTCAAATTACGAAAAAGAAAATAAATATAGATGGACTCTTTTCTTTTAGGACAAGTCTGCATTGATCGAGCTCTGTATGAGAAGATACTTGGTAAAAATACAGTTAATGTACTAAAAGTACACCAAGACTCGGAATCATCATTACTGGAACAAACAATTTTTAATGTAGATTACTATGCCAACCGAGCAATCGTGTGATATAATAATAATAATAATAAACTCTTTATTGCACACACGTTGATAATATACAAGATTAATCATCAGTTTACAATATGTGTACAGTTAGGCGGCCTTATCGCTTAGAGCGATCTCTTCCAGGCAAACCTGAGGAGACATTTTATTTTCATAACTACCGGGTGGCAATATAAAAAGACAAAAAAAATAAATAAAAAAAATTACAAAAACTATAGATAAAAGTAAAAAAAAAAAAGAAATAACGCAATACAATAGTTACATTACGACAGCGAGAGGTAATGCCGGTGGAGATATTTTTTAAATAACGTCAAGGATCTTGCCTGCCTAATATCACAAGGGAGTGCGTTCCATAGGCGTACAGCTTGAACTGCAAATGATTTACTATAAAATTTAGTGTGACAGATAGGGAATTTGAGTATATATTGAGAGCATAGACGGCGTGATGAAGAATCTCTGCAACCTAACATCTCGAATTTATATTGTAAGTATGGAGGGGAATTGGGATTATGAAGAACGTTATACAGGAGGGACAGGGTGTGGCTATTTCGTCGGTGCCGAATGGGTAGCCATTTAAGCTTTGAGCGGTATTCAGATACATGATCAAATTTTTTAAGTCCATAAATAAAGCGAATGCATGTATTCTGTAGCCGCTCCAATTTATTAATCAATTCCTCATTAGCGTCCAGGTAGCAGACATCAGCATAATCAATGATAGGCAAAAGTAATGACTGTGCAAGCATGACTTTAGTCGATGTAGGTAATAAATTGCGGATTCTTCTCAACGAACTCATTGAAGCAAATATTTTTCTACTGACTTCACTCACATGATTTTTCCAAGATAGATTGTTATCAAATTATGTATTCCGGTTAAGCACCTTTCAATGTATTATTACACGTACATGAATTAGTAGTTACTGTATGTTTGTTACGATTGAACGTTTTATTACCATGGTATCGAATAATAGAAATATTGTTTCTATTAATAGGAGAATGTATTCTCCTTTGTAGTCATAGGGTATCTAATATCATGTTATGATCCGTAGAAATAGAGCAATATCCATAAAAAGTAGCGGAAAGTTTTTTTTTTATGTCAGGTGGCTAACGAACAGGTCGGTCACCTGATGTTAAGTGATCGCCACCATCCATGGACACTAACAACACCAGAGGAGTCGCAAGTGTGTTGCCAGGGTTAGGGGAGGGAGAGGAGAGAGGAGGTGGGCCTCCGGCGCTCTCACTGACCGAACGAAACGCAACAATGCAAGCACTGTTACTGCACGTCGGTTTTCTATGAGATGGTGGTGCTACCCCGGGCGAGCCGACCCAGTATGCTAAACGAAAACTAAGTAACTATTCAGGCGGGAACAGGCTTGATTGCCGACGACAGCCGAGCATTGCCGAGAAGGATCGAACTTTGAATGCACGTGTCACCGATGTAACGTGTCGTGGTTGTTATGGTGTACCCCGTACACAACAGTTATAGTTTACGCGACTTTAGTTTAAGCTTATCTACTTTGTTAACAATCCTAAAATATTTTAAAAATGAAATAAAAATGGAATCTTGAGCCACAACTAATATAGGTTAATTAATATATTACTTAATAGTAAAAGTCTAAACGTTTCTCCTCTTCCTTTAATTCCGAAAATCAGCCAAGTGCGAATCGGATTCACGCACCAATAATTATGTTCTACCATAGAATATATTCGTTTCCGTACCACAAACTGACTCACACTTAACCGATAGTTATTATTAGTTTTTTTTTTACTTTAGATATATCTCCCATAATTATATTCAACTTGACGCTTGTATTCGTTCTAGATGTTAGGCTAAACTAAAATAATATACCTAAGTTGAAAAATCCTGTTTCTTGTTTGGAAACCGCTGTTAAGTTTTTGTTATTATTTATTAGGATACTTGTATCTGTAACATAGGAATTGTTAGTATTTTATCCAATTAAATATTAAGCTTAAATTGCCATTGTCCGTTCAATGTAATATAGATGACGAAGGCTTAACTAAGAGTTTCTCTTTTTATTTTAGAAGTCTTGAACAAAACATATTTCATTTAGCTCAAGAATTCTGATTATTTCCGGTAGCAGGCCAGAGAAACGTTGGAATGTATTTATCAAATTGTGACGGATTGAAAGGCAATAATTCCTTTCGGTATTCCACGATACGCGCTAGGTGTCGAAATGTCCTTGTAGCTTGTACCGATAGCTATCGGCTTAACTTGTTAACCGATATCTCCTGAACCTTTCGACAAATGCTTTTAGACGTAATATAAGACGTGACTAGATTACTGCTTCAAATGTAATAGATTCTTTATAAGATATATTTCACAATGAGAATGTGATAAACAAGTGGAACATAATAACCGTAACAAAATTATTAATGTAAAACTTCATTAGGCGTTTTTTTCTCGAACTGACTATGCTATTGACCAAGCAAGGTCTTAACAGCTTCACCGGACTACTAAGGCGAGCGCTTAAGGCACTCAGCCGATTTTATTTTGACAAGTAGTTCAAGGGTGCACGGCACACCTCGGCTTTGGCTGTTGCCTGATACATATATGAGTTGTTGAAACATGTGTACCAAGCATACATGCCTCAACAACTCTTATATATATTTCGTATCGGATAATATTCTAAACTATTTCAGTTTCATAAGGGAAAAAAGATAAAACCCTTCCACTTACATGTGTAAGCGTGTAGGCGTGCACGTGTGTGGAGGTGATATGTGTAATGTTGTCTAAGTGATGTAAGATTCTGTGTCACTGTATCGCGCGAACTTCATAAGGTGCGAATAGGTACCTGGATGACAATGCAACAGAAGTCCGTTACGGCAATATGGCGTCATGTTTTGGTACCATCAAGTTTTTAAATATTTTTAATTTTGTCAATAAATAGTTTATAAACAAATCAATCTAAAACTTTTGAAAAAAATAATTGAATAATAATAAAAATCATACAATACAATTAATTATGTATAAATGGGCGACCGTGCTGCCATCTGGTTTCAATATAAGTAAGTAATAAATTAAATCAAAGCTTCATTATCTGTAGTGCCATCTATCAGCTAATTCGGAACTTAAATAACACAGAAAATATTATTAGCAAGTCTTTGTTATAAAGTAAATAAAATATAGAAAAGTACGAACAGATTACTATGAAAAGTAACGAATTACATTAAAATGTGAAGTATGATAGTAATTCAGTTATTGTTTTAAAATGTTAGTGGTCGACGATAATAAATGTGTATATTGCTAGTGTTAAATCATCAATAAATGCCTTTTTAAATTCTTGTATGATGTATTTATTTTTAACTTATTCGCCATATCTTATAGCGCCAAAGAAGTGTTACTTTAGTCGCGTGTGACGGTTACACGCACTCATTTTTTTCTATTTGTTTTCTGCTTTTGTGACAGTCTTACTTGCATCTAAATCATGGCATGACTAACCTTTGGGCCCTGTATCGTAATATAATGCTCATACAACGCGTTAACAGGACGGGAAGTAATTCGTATCTAATTGCGGCCACCTTTCTCTCCCATTGTATTGTTAATCCAGAATATATTTATGCGAAAAAAATATATTGGAGAAAATAAAAAAAACCTATTTTTATCGCTGTCTAGTCGGACACAATAACGGTGTCCTAGTATCCATGAAAAAATAGGGCGAGATTCATAATGTCATCTAATGTATGAATCGTCGTATTCGATTGGTTTATTCGGTAAAATAACAATGTGATGCCAGTAGTTTCGAATCCAGAGGAGTACAGGGGGTAAACATAGATGTATCGACGAATTCATCAGAATTCGTGTACATTTATTAATTTAAATTGGTATAGACGAAACCCGATCATGAGAAATGTTCTTGTACCCCACCATACTTATAAATGAATAATATAAAACTGCAGATTTCTCGGAATTTGAAATTGCAAATATGTTATGGTGTGGTGTGGTGATTATACCCCTCCCCTATCTTCCTTCGGGAAGAGGCTTATACCCCCGCTGTAGATTTCTTTGATCGATGTGATAATATAGTAAAAAATGACTCTAAGTCAACAAACAGAGTTAGAAGTTTTAGAGGTGGTAGAGCCACGCTGAAGCTACTACTGGTTTCAGCATGAATGGGTCGGCTCGCCCGGGGTAGTACCACCCTCTGGCAGAAAACCGACGTGAAGTAACAGTACTTGCATTGTTACGTTTCGTTCAGTCAGTGAGAGCGCCGGATAACACACCTCCCCTCCCCCTCCCCCAAACACAGGGTGGCAACGCACTTGCGACTCTTCTGGTGTTACAAGTGTCTATGGACAGTGGTGATCACTTAACATCAGGTGACCCAACTGTTCGTTTTCCTCCTATGATATAAAAAAAAGAATGGAAGTAGTTCACCAGATAAATTTTGCCGCAATGCACCAAAAGGTTACTAATTATTCTAATAACCTAACATAGATAACATTGGGCTTTTCTCTGATAGTTGAATTACTTTCAGATCGGCCGGATTACTTAGATTAGATTAGGCGAACAAGGGTAAAATGGAACCGAATAACTTATACGGGCCAAATGTTAAAACCACTTGAATGCTATGGATTGTGACGGTATATAATCTGATATTACGAGGTTATTTATTTATTTCTAGATAGTATATAGAACTTGGGTGATCACAAAATTTGTGGTATAACACTTTTTATAATTTAGTCCAGAACTGCTTTATATCTGTTAGAATTGGACAACTTCCAAAGGTCTATCGATGAAAAATAGGAAATGATTGCTGTAATATATTCTTCAAATAATTGTATGAAGAATATGTTAAAACTTTTTGCTGGGTAAATAAATCCTCTTTTGCCGTGTTTAAAGAAAAAGATTGAAAAAATAACGCAATAATATAACAAATAGTAGTCCTGAACGTACAAGCTGATTGAAGTAGACATGTAAAAAATATTCCAACGTAACGAGCAATTAACAATACAAACACACTGAAGATTTCACGTCTCGAATTTTAAGTCTCGATTTATCAAATCCGAATGTGCCAACGTAATTGGACGCAAAGATTTGTAAAGGGACCAAAAACAATAAAGAGAATTACTGAAACCATTAACCAGATTTACAATTGTACAGGTCTGAGAGTGATTTTTGTTTACGTAGATTTATCATGGCTTGAAAAACAATTGAAAACAAATTTACATGTTTCTTTGATTTTTAAGTGTATTTTTTGGAACAATAAAAAGATGATCGATTAGAATGATCAATAACGTTATTGCTACTTCAAATTTCAAGTGGAAAATAATGTTGTTTACGCTTTTTTTGGCAAGGAAAAGTATAAGCAAGAAGGGAGTCGTAAAAGTATGATTGAATGTTCCTCCTCCTCTTCAAGAGCGTATTATAGTCCAGATATTTAGAATGCAAATGCTTAAATTTTACAACCCTTACGTATAGGATCCACTCTGACATGATGATACCATAGCATGATGGTTGGTCTTTTTTTATTATTGCCCTAGTTAATTACGACTTTCAAGCTGCAAATCTGTCGCCAAGCAACTACAGGTTTTAATAACTGTATTTCATAGTCAATCGTTTTCAGTCCTGAACATCGTACTTGTGGCGTAGTACGTGATAGTGAAAATTGTTGATAAATAGAATTTTCGAATAATTCTTTAACAAACGTATATCTGGCAAACGGGATACGAGATAATATATGGTATTTGCATACCTAGTAAGCCACAGTCCCAAATTAAAGAACCAGTCACCTCATTCTACGCTGTGTTGTCACCTCTTTTCGCACAGTTCCTTAACAACAGGAGATATTGTAGCTAAATGATCATTCATAAAAACAAAAGAACATCATATACTTCTATAACGAAACTCACCTTCAAGAATCTTGGAAAGCGGATGATAGGGTTTGTGCCAATTTTTAGCTGCAGTAGATCCAGCGGTGTCAGCGAAGCGATGTCCAGAAGAAATGGACGTGAAGTTAAATAGTGCTTTGCTAATTTCTTTGAGTCGTAAACCTGTGGAATAATATGTATTTAGTTAAGGCGTCCAGAAAGTAGAATTCCTTGAGCATATGAGACGTTTTCACAATCCTAACGCTGTAATATAAGTAGTTGTAGTTGTAAATTTTTAACTTACTTCAAGTGTTACTTTGACTTTAACCCGTGTCATATTATAATTTAGAAAATAATAGTTCAGTTTTTTAGTACGTAACAATCGCTCCTTTTCACAATTTTCAGTATTTTCTATGTGTAGGTTACTACCTACACTAGTAGGCTCTACTGAGCCACGCTGAATTTATTATTACTTTCAGCATGAATGGGTCGGCTCGTCCGGGGTAGTACCACCCTCTCATAGAAAACCGACGTGAAGTAACACTGCTTGCATCGTTGCGTATCGTTCGGTCAGTGAGGGCGCCGGAGGCCCACCTCCCTTCTCCTCTCTTCGGCCCCTCCCTCCCTTTCCCACAAACACTTTTTTTATTTTTTATTATAGTACGGCAAAATGACTACACTGTGCCTGATGGTAAACACAGTACAATCCAAAAACAATGGCGACCACCGAGTGACACACTATCCATCGCCGGTCGCCGCTGTCATGCCGGCCAGCGAAAAGCTGGATATGCTCAGGCTGATCCCGAAACGCGACCCGCAGAAGCGAATCACTATGACGGGCTTTTTCGCCATATACATGGTGGTTGCGACCCAGTCAGGCTGTAAAACCCTACCACCCTATAAACCCTATAAACCCTATGAACCTATGAACGGTGGTGATCAGGTGACCCACCTGTTCGTTTGCCTGTTATGACATTTAAAGAAAACAGATTCGTTAACCATCCTTGATATTTATAGATATTTGTATAATTTGTAGATAGTATTCAAGGTGATGTACCAAGACTTATATAACCTGTAGACACTGTTTTATTGCAAGAAAAAATAATTACTCAGGTTACTTTAATTTTTTATCGCGAGTGAGATAGTGTCTAATATTTTTCATTTTGGAAGCACTCTTTATTCTCTATATAGAATCTTATGTGTTAGAATCAGTACAAAATTATTAATGGCTTTTGGAGGGAAATCCGGCGAGAGGAACCATGAAATGCGGGTCGAATGTGGTCCATTAACTTGATTCTTTTCGCCTCCACTGATTGCGTGTTTCTTAAGGAGAGAAAGTGGACTGTATTTTAGCGGTTTGCGTGGGAAACGGTATCACGGGAAAGACGCTCAATCGAAGGATCCAAGAGTATGTAATCGATTGAGCTAGGATATAATATAAATATACACGCTTACTTGGCAGAGGCTGATCACTGGTTTCGGCAGGTTTGTGTCCGTATCCAATCAGAAGGCGGGTCACATAAAATGTATTCACTGTTCACTCACAAGTCGATTTGCGCAGTGGTTTGTGACACAGAGAGTTCACGTCTATTTAGCGGCACGTATAATAGCGTACACTGCACTCCCGAAGCGGCCGAGCAACAGAGGTATAATTGCAACTCTCGATGCGTGCGTTAGCAATAATATTGGAGAAAGGATCGGGGGATGGTGCGGGGTAAGGGAGGAAGCCAGAAGCTGCCCTCTCGCGTTAACCTGCCTAATATAATAACTACCAGCTTTCAGAAGTGCATTTTATTATAACACTAACGATAAAAGAAAATATTCCTTCTAGTTATAAAAAAAAACGATCATCCTCTTGATATTGATGGTAATGATCTTTATTAATTAAAATTCATTATCACGATAAATGAATTAAAAGAAGACATCTATATAAAACATGGAATTCAACAACTTACCATAAGCCCTTGCTCCAGATATCCAGTCCTTAGTTGAACTACCAGATCGAGAGCGAACACCACATCGCTTATCCCGTCACAGGTCAACCAGAAATAATGGCACATGATCTGATAATAAAATGTATATTATTAGGAATTATTTTAAATTGGCCGGGTTGGGTATTGTGCTAAGTGTAACATCCACTGTAGGGCTACAGTTAGACAGATCAGGTGGTTTATACTTTGTTAGTCCGGTGAAGCTGTTAATACCTTACTTGGTCAATAGTGTAGACAGATCGAAACAAAAAAGAAACAAAAGTGGTTTATGCTCAGTAATTAAATGGGTTGGTAGAATTGTTGAATATAATGCTCAACTGAACCGTCCTTTATTTTATCACATTTTATAATCATCCAGCATGTAACACGGTGAAGATAGCTGAAGGAACCTAAATATCCGATTGGCTACCGTCGTTTTTGGGATGCATTTTACCATCGCGTATAGTACCGTCACTAGAGCAGAGGTTTCCTATCTTTTTTGTCTCGTAAATCACTTGCCATGTTTTTTCGCTTATGCTGTGTCTACCATTAGATTTAGTGCAATCCATCAGATACTCAAATTTTAGCCTTGAGAAATACTTTATCACTGCGGTATATTACATCCGTGAATTATAATTATAATATCGGTTAATCGGTAATTTAATTAATTTAGTTAATTAATTTTTTTTTTGCAAATTGTGTCGATTCTACATTAGCCGAAGGAACTTCGTTTTTTTTATAAAAATCTTCTTAGACAATGCCTCAACAAAAATAAAATGGATACTGTGTATTTATGAATAAATTAAGGCTCACTGAATACGCGAGTAAAATAAATCGAATAGCGAAATCTCGACTCGATTGTCATTTCACAAATCTCGAATCGGATCGATTCAATCTCTCGGGGGCATTTGTAGTCGTACTGCTTCGATACAATATAAGAGACAAAATAACAGAAGGTTAACATTGCACAACTTTTTTCTAGATCCTTAGAAAACATTGGTAAAGGACTTATTTGCCTTCAGTTGAAATCTTTGTAATTCTTTTTATAATATACTCGTATTTTTGCTATATTAAAGACGTCTAGATCTTATAAAATAATATGACACATTTAAAGACAATCAATCGAGTCTCGCCGAATTTGACGTCGTATCACTTCCTGTTATTGTTCGGTAAATAAGCCTTATAAATACGTAGAAAGGTCGGTGGTATACATTTTCTGTTGCCGTATACGAGGGCAATCGTCTTAAGACTGTTTTGTCTTTATAGTCTTTACTTACAGTGACTATTCCCATTAAATTAGGTTGTTTATATATCAGGGGTGGTCGACTGCATTAGGCTCAAGATCTACTGTTTACAGACGAAACTTTTGGCGATCTACCAATTAATACCCTACTTCCTGAAATTTTAAATGAAATAGCATAATTCAGTACATAATGATGTAGTATTTTTTATTTTTTATTAATAAGACTGAATAAAACATAAAACTGTCAATTATTCTTAGTAACTACTTATTTTTATTAGTGTGAGCATTGCGTCTGAACATCTTCCGCTTTATTAATTAAAATTCATTATCACGATAAATGAATTAAAAGAAGACATCTATATAAAACATGGAATTCAACAACTTACCATAAGCCCTTGCTCCAGATATCCAGTCCTTAGTTGAACTACCAGATCGAGAGCGAACACCACATCGCTTATCCCGTCACAGGTCAACCAGAAATAATGGCACATGATCTGATAATAAAATGTATATTATTAGGAATTATTTTAAATTGGCCGGGTTGGGTATTGTGCTAAGTGTAACATCCACTGTAGGGCTACAGTTAGACAGATCAGGTGGTTTATACTTTGTTAGTCCGGTGAAGCTGTTAATACCTTACTTGGTCAATAGTGTAGACAGATCGAAACAAAAAAGAAACAAAAGTGGTTTATGCTCAGTAATTAAATGGGTTGGTAGAATTGTTGAATATAATGCTCAACTGAACCGTCCTTTATTTTATCACATTTTATAATCATCCAGCATGTAACACGGTGAAGATAGCTGAAGGAACCTAAATATCCGATTGGCTACCGTCGTTTTTGGGATGCATTTTACCATCGCGTATAGTACCGTCACTAGAGCAGAGGTTTCCTATCTTTTTTGTCTCGTAAATCACTTGCCATGTTTTTTCGCTTATGCTGTGTCTACCATTAGATTTAGTGCAATCCATCAGATACTCAAATTTTAGCCTTGAGAAATACTTTATCACTGCGGTATATTACATAGTCATGCTTGTTTCCGTTACGATTTAAACGATGATGACTTAGTTAATAGCGTGTTAGCGGAGCTTTTGGTGAAGAAAACCATCGCACTGGAGCTATAGCATGTTATAAGCATAAAAAAGTGAAATATGTTTTGAACCCTGGCTTTAAAAAGGTCTTGTATTAAATGCACCGCGGTCGCTGAATGTTCGCCATCTTGCTCTTTCGTCTCGCTTTGATTACGTTAGGTTAGACTTGTGAAAAAGGATAATGCGATCTTGCCTCGGGCGAGTAGGATGCATTTATTACGAAACTATTTTTAAACCAAGTATTTAATACGTATTTAACTTTTTTGTAATAACATGGGTAAATTATATCCCCTGGTTACTCCTGTTCTACTATTTTAAATATTTATTGAAAAGGTAGTTTTATCATTCATGTAGATATATTTATACCACGACGATAGCAAACAAGCATGCGGGCCGCTTGATGTAAAGCGGTCACCGCAGCCTATAGACGCTTGTAACATCAGAAGTGTTACATGCGCGTTGCCGACCCTTAAATAACCTATTTATTTTCCCCTTGAACCACTTCATACTGTAGGCCCCGGGAAAAACTTCAGCAAGAAGCTCATTCCACAACCGGATCGTTCATGAAAGGAAACCCCTCTGGAACTGCACCGTCCGAGACCATTTCGGTTCCAATGTGTGGGGATGTATTCCCTGCAGATGACGAGCAGTACGATGGTGGAAAGCAGCTACAGGCATAATGTTAAGCTATTCCTCGGAACATAACCCATTATACAAACGGTAGAACACACATAAAGAGGTGACGTCTCTCCGTCGGCTTAGTGGTTCGATATCGTTTGTGAGTTTGGGATCGTCAACAATTCTCAATAAATAATTAATAATAAATATCAATTGTCAATTAATTATATATGTCTTTATATTAAACTAACAGGGCTGGCGGACGTTGTCCCGCTTTGATAATTAAAAAAAAACGACAAATTATATATTTAAACTCTCCTCGTGAATCACTTTATCTACTGGTGAATACTGCAAGATAATCCGTTCAGTCGTATTTGAGTTTATCGCAGACAGACAAACAGACGTGGCAGAAGATTTTGTTTTATAATAGGTAGTGATGAGAGTATTATCTACGCAGATATTCTGTGTATATGTATTGTTCCATTAAATCATAATTAAGCCCAAGACCTAAACCGGTGAGATTTACTATTGGTAACCTTCATTTGCACCTCATAAACCCTAAATTCTTTTTACGCTAATATTGGTCTCTTAGATACGATATAGAATAAATTGGAAATTTCAGCTCTGGTGCTTTAAACAAAATTACAATGTCGATTTTTGGAAAGTAACAGTTGCCAACTCAGACATAAGTAGAATCATAAGTAATAAATTCAGCAATCATCATATGCTTCGTAAAAATATCGTCTTCTATAAAATGCTGTGGCCCGATGAAGCTGTTAAGGCCTTGCTAGGCCAGTAGCGTAGCCAGTTTGAGAAAAAAATAATTGTTAGATGTATTTTTTTGGAACGAAGTTCCTTACGGCAGGCTGGGAGAGATAGGGATTATGCTGCGCGACCGAACTGAAAAAAATGTCATAGTAAAACCGTAAGAAAAAGTGCGTGGAATAAAACCGTTAAATGAGACGTGCGCAGGCGCGACACTCGTATACACAAGCGAGTAGTGTATAATACCTTTCTCTTTCTCCTTGTTTCTTTCGAATTCTCGGTGAAATTAATCGTTGAATTAATTTAATTAATCCGTGAATTATAATTATAATATCGGTTAATCGGTAATTTAATTAATTTAGTTAATTAATTTTTTTTTTGCAAATTGTGTCGATTCTACATTAGCCGAAGGAACTTCGTTTTTTTTATAAAAATCTTCTTAGACAATGCCTCAACAAAAATAAAATGGATACTGTGTATTTATGAATAAATTAAGGCTCACTGAATACGCGAGTAAAATAAATCGAATAGCGAAATCTCGACTCGATTGTCATTTCACAAATCTCGAATCGGATCGATTCAATCTCTCGGGGGCATTTGTAGTCGTACTGCTTCGATACAATATAAGAGACAAAATAGCAGAAGGTTAACATTGCACAACTTTTTTCTAAACCCTTTTAAAACATTGATAAAGGACCTATTTGCCTTCAGTTGAAATCTTTGTAATTCTTTTTATAATATACTCGTATTTTTGCTATATTAAAGACGTCTAGATCTTATAAAATAATATGACACATTTAAAGACAATCAATCGAGTCTCGCCGAATTTGACGTCGTATCACTTCCTGTTATTGTTCGGTAAATAAGCCTTATAAATACGTAGAAAGGTCGGTGGTATACATTTTCTGTTGCCGTATACGAGGGCAATCGTCTTAAGACTGTTTTGTCTTTATAGTCTTTACTTACAGTGACTATTCCCATTAAATTAGGTTGTTTATATATCAGGGGTGGTCGACTGCATTAGGCTCAAGATCTACTGTTTACAGACGAAACTTTTGGCGATCTACCAATTAATACCCTACTTCCTGAAATTTTAAATGAAATAGCATAATTCAGTACATAATGATGTAGTATTTTTTATTTTTTATTAATAAGACTGAATAAAACATAAAACTGTCAATTATTCTTAGTAACTACTTATTTTTATTAGTGTGAGCATTGCGTCTGAACATCTTCCGCTAGATTAGTAATTGTAGTTGGAAATTGCTAGCCTTAAAGAGTCCAATGTATGAGCGTCTGTGAAGCGAGAACGGTGTTTATTTTTTTAATTTTATGTCTAGCCACGATCGACTGGTAATAGTCGCGATCAACCGGTTGGCCACCCCTGATCTAAATAAAGTATATAATTATTCTTTAAACGATGATGACTTAGTTAATAGCGTGTTAGCGGAGCTTTTGGTGAAGAAAACCATCGCACTGGAGCTATAGCATGTTATAAGCATAAAAAAGTGAAATATGTTTTGAACCCTGGCTTTAAAAAGGTCTTGTATTAAATGCACCGCGGTCGCTGAATGTTCGCCATCTTGCTCTTTCGTCTCGCTTTGATTACGTTAGGTTAGACTTGTGAAAAAGGATAATGCGATCTTGCCTCGGGCGAGTAGGATGCATTTATTACGAAACTATTTTTAAACCAAGTATTTAATACGTATTTAACTTTTTTGTAATAACATGGGTAAATTATATCCCCTGGTTACTCCTGTTCTACTATTTTAAATATTTATTGAAAAGGTAGTTTTATCATTCATGTAGATATATTTATACCACGACGGTAGCAAACAAGTATGCAGGCCGCCTGATGTAAAGCGGTCACCGCTGCCTATAGACGATTGTAACATCAGAAGTGTTACATGCGCGTTGCCGACCCTTAAATAACCTATTTATTTTCCCCTTGAACCACTTCATACTGTAGGCCCCGGGAAAAACTTCAGCAAGAAGCTCATTCCACAACCGGATCGTTCATGAAAGGAAACCCCTCTGGAACTGCACCGTCCGAGACCATTTCGGTTCCAATGTGTGGGGATGAATTCCCTGCAGATGACGAGCAGTACGATGGTGGAAAGCAGCTACAGGCATAATGTTACACAATTCCTCGGAACGCAACCCATTATACAAACGGTAGAACACACATAAAGAGGTGACGTCTCTCCGTCGACTTAGTGGTTCGATATCGTTTGTGAGTTTGGGATCGTCAACAATTCTCAATAAATAATTAATAATAAATATCAATTGTCAATTAATTATATATGCCTTTATATTAAACTAGCAGGGGCGGCAGACGTTGTCCCGCTTTGATAATTTAAAAAAAACGAGAAATTATATACCAAAACTTTCCTCATGAATCACTTTATCTACTGGTGAATACTGCAAGATAATCCGTTCAGTCGTATTTGAGTTTATCGCAGACAGACAGACAGACGTGGCAGAAGATTTTGTTTTATAATAGGTAGTGATGAGAGTATTATCTACGCAGATATTCTGTGTATATGTATTGTTCCATTAAATCATAATTAAACCCAAGACCTAAACCGGTGAGATCTACTATTGGTAACCTTCATTTGCACCTCATAAACCCTAAATTCTTTTTACGCTAATATTGGTCTCTTAGATACGATATAGAATAAATTGGAAATTTCAGCTCTGGTGCTTTAAACAAAATTACAATGTCGATTTTTGGAAAGTAACAGTTGCCAACTCAGACATAAGTAGAATCATAAGTAATAAATTCAGCAATCATCATATGCTTCGTAAAAATATCGTCTTCTATAAAATGCTGTGGCCCGATGAAGCTGTTAAGGCCTTGCTAGGCCAGTAGCGTAGCCAGTTTGAGAAAAAAATAATTGTTAGATGTATTTTTTTGGAACGAAGTTCCTTACGGCAGGCTTGGAGAGATAGGGATTATGCTGCGCAACCGAACTGAAAAAAATGTGATAGTAAAACCGTAAGAAAAAGTGCGAGAGTTTGGGTAAAATGATGAGAGTGAATTTTTACGATATCCGCGCACATAGACACCTAAAAGTGACACCATGAAGTTGGTTGGTAATCTGTAAAGCTTTCGTAAGAACTAATAGCTATATTCAGAGCAGTTATTATATAGTAATTATGTATCAATCTACAACACGTGTTTTATATAAGTGGATACAAAAATATATATGTATGTGTTTGTATGTAATTTTAAATTATAAATGGAAGTGAATGATAATTTATTGTGAGTATTAGTGATAAAACTTTTTCTTTTATATACATTTTTGGGTATACAATTGGGTTTTTTAGATTTTAAGTTAAGTATCGGTATATATTATTTTTTCCTTATTATTATAATTTTTTATAGATCGATTCTACATTAGCCGAAGGAACTTCGTTTTTTTTATAAAAATCTTCTTAGACAATGCCTCAACAAAAATAAAATGGATACTGTGTATTTATGAATAAATTAAGGCTCACTGAATACGCGAGTAAAATAAATCGAATAGCGAAATCTCGACTCGATTGTCATTTCACAAATCTCGAATCGGATCGATTCAATCTCTCGGGGGCATTTGTAGTCGTACTGCTTCGATACAATATAAGAGACAAAATAGCAGAAGGTTAACATTGCACAACTTTTTTCTAGATCCTTAGAAAACATTGGTAAAGGACTTATTTGCCTTCAGTTGAAATCTTTGTAATTCTTTTTATAATATACTCGTATTTTTGCTATTATCAATTACATTTAGTGGAAAGGGAAGTGGGACTCCGGCGCTCTCATTGACCGAACGAAACGCCACAATGCAATCACTGTTACTTCATGTCGGTTTTCTATGAAAGGGTGGTAGTACCTCGGGCGAGCCAAACAATTCATGCTATTTAAGACTATCTGCAAAACGATGTGGTCTATGTTTTTTTTCTCAAACTTTCCTTTTTCCAGTTACTTTCCGATTTAGACTACTATCATAAGAATGCAGATATCACTACAGATTCATTGTAAGTTAATATCGTGGTTGTTTTTTTAAATACTGTAGGTTTTAGCATTTGAATACAACAATCTGCTCCGGTGTTTTTTTATTTATCGTAAAGAATCAACAACAGTCACATAAAAAAGGAGCTAAAACATACATATGTAAAATCATTTATGTCATTAATTATAGCTGATTAGCCGACCCGTGCCCACTTCGTTGGGCGGTAATAGGCTTTATCAAGCTACAACTTTTTTCTAGAACTCAATCATATATCTCTCATCGTTAAGGCAGCGTTCGTAAGAAACAACATTTTCGTTCGACCATTTTTTCTCCGACTCCCCAGATATTACTCCCTTCAGCCTCACAAATTTTACCTCTTTATAATTTTATAATAATAATATAATTAATTAATAGCTTCTGCCCATGACTTCGTACGCGTGGAATAGTTATTTTGGGCTAACACGCAGCGGAAGCTCTCAAAAGGAAAAAAAACGATTTTGAAATATTCTTCATTGTTGCTTCGCTCCTATTTGTCTTAGCGTGATGATATATATGATATTCATAAATGACGTGGCTTTCTATTGGTATAATAATTTTCAAAATCAGCTTATTTCCTGAGATTACCCTCTACCACGTCACAACCTCACAAACTGTACCTCTTTATAATATTGGTATAGAAGTATAGATTACAGCATTTACCAACATAAAATACGATGCGGAAGACAATAAAACTAGAAGATACAATTAAGAAAAGATTAAAAAGGAAGAAGAGAATAAAATAAAACAATTTAATATACGTATAACTTAAAAATTAAGGAAAAAAAATCATAAAAACAATTAATTAAATGTTTTGAATGACGATATGGTGCAAGATAGTATACTAAACCTAGAAGAAACTTAGCTTTCAAGAGCAGCTACCAGAGCACACCTATAGGTAGGTACTTGGCAACAAATTTTCAATTCGAAGGTACTATGGTTACATCACTATGTTTCCCATCACCGAATGCTCCGATTCATTCGCTACTACGTCGGTCGTCGGTGTGTGAGCTAACAAACTTTTACAGTTTCATTTGAATTATAATAATAATGGCAGCTTATTAGAATTGCACTGCTGGGACCAAAGGCCAGTTCGTGAGACATCGTACGGGCGTAATCACCACAACAGTTCATAACATATAGGTGACTTAAAAAACAGAGAAAATCTACGGTTCTATACTCCTATTTCTCCCACCACGTAATCTGATTGAGTTTTCATATTATTTGTATATTACCCAGGAGTTATAACTGGTACTTTGATTACCTTGAACCTAATTTTGACAGCAAAATAAAATATTAACTAAGACGATGTGAGCCCCTTAGCATGTTGACTGGCTGATACAAACATAAGCATTAAATAAGCACAATTATTGTGATTATACATCTTGTAGGTGGTAGTACCACCTTCTGGGGTGTAAGGGGTGTCGAATAACATCGAAGACTTGAGACATCCAAGCCAACCTCACCTGCACGTTGTGCACCCTGCTGAATAGCGAACGAGGCAATGGTGAAAGCGGGGTGCTAGGGTTTTACAGTCTGACTGGGTCGCAACCACCATGTATATGGTGAAAAAGCCCGTCATAGTGATTCGCTTCTGCGGATCGCGTTTCGGGATCAGCCTGTGCATAACCGCCTGTCGCAGGCCGGCACGACAGCGGCGACCGGCGATGGATACTGTTTCACTCGGGGGTCGCCATTGTTTTTGGATTGTACTGTGCTTACTATCAGGCACAGTGCAGTCATCTTGCCGTGCTACAATAATAGTGGTTTCAGCATGAATGGGTCGGCTTGCCTGGGATGGTACCACCCGACCCACAGAAACACCGGACCCACCTTCCCTTCCCCTAACCCTTTCTCCCGCCCCCCCCAACACAGGCTGGCAACGCACTTGCGACTTCCCTGGTGTTGCAAGTGTCTATGGACGGCGGTGATCGCTTAACATCAGATGACCCACCTGTTCGTTTGCCTCCTATGATATAAAAAAATAATAATTTAAATTATATGAGCTCCTAGCATATTGATTGGATGATACAAACCTAAGCATTGAATAAGTACAAGTACCGTGATGGCAATAATCTTAAAACCGCGATACAGCTGTTTGAAGAAATTACACAACGCCATCTACTGACACGAATGCGACTTAACACACAGATCATCACGAAAATTGACACATATTAGGGTGTTTCAAGGAGATTGTTATTGTGCGTATTCAGCTATAATACGTCACTAGATGGCGTTGCAATATCTAGTTATACCGTCATTTTGTTATAACAATTAATTATTAATTGCTGTTAAAAGGTGGATTGGCTGTCAAAATAAAATTAAAGAGGAAGCTCACCCTGAATACATAATATCGGACACTATAAGTGCAGTTTTATACATTTTGTATTGCACAAGTGCAATATAGTTCGAACACGCAACTACAAACTTTATAATGCTTTATGAGTTTATCGACAAATACAGGCACGTAGTCAGTAATTTTTTTATGTGGGTTTATTATTCCTAGTATCATTACATATTATAGAATAAAGTCCTTTGCCGCGTCTGTCTGTCTGTTTGCGATAAACTCAAAAACTACTGAACGGATTTTCATGCGGTTTTCACCAGTAGATGATTCATGAGGAAGGTTTAGGTATATAATTTGTCAAGGTTCTTATATTATCAGGCTGGGATAACGTCCACCGGGCCCGCTAGTCTACTATAGAATTAAATCGAATAAGACCGTCTACTTAAAGTGTACTAAACTATAAGGTCAATGAAATATTTATGGTATCGATGAATTTTGAAATGTTAGATTTATTGGTGGTGTTTTACGTAGTTTAGTTTGGTTATCGAGCACCCACTGTGCACGAGCACAATAATACCACGGAGCATGGATTCTTGCCACAAAAACCTCATAGTTCTATCAAGAAGGCCACCATCTTGGTAGTTTACAAGAAACTTGTAATATAATTTATCTACTCGACATCGGCAGTAATAATCTACTAGAAGATTGGTTGCAAAAAATAAAATAAATAACCCACAAAACAACACACTGGAATACGTCCCTGGTCTATTCAGCTAATATAATCTCATATTATCCTCTCGTATTTGTGTACAATATTTTTCGTTAAAATGAGTACCCGCTACTGTATTTTTACGACAGATTTACTGGTAAATACTATGGTTGTGGTAGTTCAATCTGGATAAAATCCTTTATGTGAGAATTCTATAAGAACGAGATTAGTAATATTATTTATTTGAAACTACCTGAAAATACCCGCGACTTTGTCTGCTTTATTTAGTATCTTGACAATATATTTTGTGATAGAGGAAAGAACACGAGAAAATTAAAAGAAAAAAAATTTACAATGCTTATAAAATTTCCTTGTGAACAAATTTATCCGTTTATTTCCACTCTCGTGCGCATACGTCACACCGTTTGCCCCACTTTTTTAAGGGAAGAGAATACAAATAACTGAATGCTTAGTGTTTATAAAATGACTTTTTTATGTCATAGGTGGCAAACGAACAGATGGGTCACCTGATGTTAAGAGATCACCACCGTCCATGGACACTAACAATACCAGAGGAGTTGCAAGTGCGTTGCCACCCTTCGGGGGGAAGGGTTAGGGGAGGGGACGTGGGCTTACTTCACGTCGATTTTCTGCGAGGGGGTGGTACTACCCGGGGCGAGCCAACCCCTTCATGCTGAAACCAGTAATAGTTTCAGCGTGGTTCTACCACCATTAAAGTTTCAACGTGGCTCTTACACTATTTAATGACTCCCTTAATACTTTAATAACTCTATATTAAATAATACTATCGTGATATTTTTGGATTTTTAGATAATGGCCAAATGTCTAAGAATGTGTAGAATGAAAAAATAATTGAAACATATCCAGTAGTTTTTGAGCATTACGCTTACAACGGCAGGTTCTCATCATTTTTCCACCTTGAAGCTACGGTGGCTTAGTAGTAGCGTGCTTACATACCGCGTTGATGGATATAGGTTCAAATGTCTACAATAAGTTATTATAACAGTGAAAGAAAAAATTGCAATGGAACCCTAGCACAGTTTTTTTAAACTCGCCTATCTCACTCCCATCCTTATGCTGATTATCAAGACCCTCACTTGTAAATGTATTCCGGCAGATGCAATTAAACCCGGTCCTGTTCTAGGTTTAATGTGTTTTCAGTGAGGACTGCATCGCTATTCTATAAAGTAAAAGAGACAAGAAATAAGGGCTGTTTTTTTCGAAATTACAACTGAACATATCTGGTCTCTCAATGATTTGGATGAATGAATTCCAGGATAACGTAAAATAAAGTATCTTCTCGCATTTTGTTGTGGTATAGTTTTTTTATATCTGTACCTATCATATCGGGGCTTAAACTGAGAGAAGTGGTTTTAGTTTCGACCACATTGTAGGTGGTAGAGCCAAGTTGAAGCTATTACTGGTTTCAGAATAAATGGGTCGACTCGCTCGGGGTATTACCACCCTTTCACAGAAAACCGACGTGAAGTAACAGTGCTTGCATTGTTGTGTTTCGTTCGGTCAGCGAGAGCGCCGGAGGACCATCTCCTCTCCCGTCCTCCTCTCTCCCACCCTTCCCCCTTTCCTCCAAATAAAAATAGGACTTATAAACTTCTTTTCGGTGGTGTAGAAAGCTTTCTTTTCATCCACAGCTAAAGTAGCTGTCACCATAACTTACAGTCGATTAAAATATTATAAATGTTCTATTAAACAATTTATTCTGTTACTAGCGGGCCCAGGCGACGTTGTCCCACCCTGATTATAAAAAAATCCTTGACTAATATACCAAAATGTTCCTCATGAATCACTTTATCCACTGGTGAAAACCACTTGAAAATCCGTTCAGTAGTTTTTGAGTTTATCGTGAACAAACAGACAGACAGACGCGGTAGGGGACTTTGTTTTATACTATGTAATGATAATTATTGTCACCGAGACGTTCGCTGTTACATTTCGAAACTGCGACTGACTTAGCGATAAGAGAGTTAGGAGAAAGAAAAAAGGAAGGTATTGGACGGATTAAAATACAAGAACGGAAGGAACATACCGTTATACATCGAATTAATTTATATTTATTTTGACCTAAACAAACATGTAAATGACCTCGGACTTCATACGGAAACTACATTTTATGGAATATTTGTTCATAGATTTAATACAATACTATTTTGTATTTATATTAAAAGTAGCCTGTCCGCTCATCTCTCCAACTGTAAATAACGGGCCGCGGCAATATTATTGAAATTTGTGTCGCACGTGGCGCGGACCATAGTTTGACAAGCACTGGTATAGAGTATTCGAAATCAAATTATGTTACGTTACTTTTATATATGGAGGGTATATTTCATTAAAAAACTATAGCTTATTAAAATGTCGTCAACTAGGGACCCCTCGTGACCTTTCAAAATTAGTTCTAACTAAATAAATAAACACAAAAGCACTGACTCAGAACAAGTCCTTGTAAAGGAACTGTCAACGAAACAAACAACAACCTTTTTCGTCCCTACGTCTTTATTCTACATCCGCTCCTTTCGAGGTAGCGTCATAAAGGCGCCGTGGATATTTTCATTTCGCTATTCTAACTCTCTTCGGTCGACAGCTGACACACTTCCGCTTATTTTAAAAGCATACCGTAGCAGAAAATCTACACTTAATGTTATAAATGCAAAGGTAACTTTGTCTTACTGCGTTTTTCTCTTTCACGTTTAAAGATCTGATCCAATCGTAAATTTTGTACAGCAATAGCTTTTTGAAACGATGATGGCTCAGTGTTAGCGTTTTCCCAATGAAATCATAATGTGGTAGTAGAGTTTTTATAAGGCTTTGGCTTTGGCTAGCTACCACCCTAAATTTGAAAATCTATCACCGACCGCTTATATATAGCGCCACCTTTTATTATCATAAATTGATTGATTACGTTATTCGACACTGTGAGGTTAAATCTATGTGGAACAGTGCAGCGGACAAAAATTTGGTACTCTTTAGCAGCACCCGGGAAGCACGTGCAGGGGAATGAGAGGTACATTTGTAGGTGGTGGAGCCTCGCTGAAACTATTATTGGTTCCAGCATGAATAGGTCTCTACCAGAAAACCGACGTGAAGTAACACTGCTTGCATTGTTGCGTTTCGTTCGGTCAGTGAGAGCGCCGGGAACCCACCACCCTTCAACCCCCTCTCCAAACACAGGTTAGAAACGCACATGCGACTCCCCCGGTGTTGCTAAAGTCTAAGGACGGCGGTGATCACTTAAAATCAGTTGACCCACCTGTTCGTTTACCTCCTATGATATAAAAATAACCTATTTTAAATTGTGTAAATTAAATGATATAGGTCTACCGTCGTGCGTCTCACTCAAAAAGTATTGTACAGATATCGATCAATTTTTTTATAGTTTTACATCTTAGGTACCTGGTCTTTATATAAAAAAAAAATCACGATATCTCCATAAAAATATTAAACTATCTTTAAAAAAATGCACCTGAACGTCTTTGACTATAGTTAAGTACCTACTTAGTCTTTGATTATCATAGACCTACCGCTATCTCAATAACTATAGCTTTCCTATGCGCTTTTGAGGAGTACTCTAATGTAATTTTGCAGGTGGTAGAGCCGCGCTGAAGTTTCAGCATGAATGGGTCGGCTCGTCCGGGGTAGCACCACCCTCTCATAGAAAACCGACGTGCAGTAACAGTGCTTGCATTGTTGCGTTTCGCTCGGTCAGTGAGAGCGCTGGAGGCCCATCTCCCCTCCCCTACCCTCTCCTCTCCCCTCCCTCCCGTTCCCATAAACAGAGGCTGGCAACGCACTTTTGACTCCGCTGGTGTTGTTAGTATCTATGGACGGTGATCACTTAACATCAGGTGAACCAACTGTCCGTTTGCCTGCTATGACATAAAAAAGTTTTCTTTCTAATCAAAAAAACAATTTTTCAAATCGGCTTCCAAATTACCAAGTTCTGGAAAACCCGTAGAAAGTCAACCGCACTCAGAACCTTTTTAAAGTCGGTTAATAAAGTATTTAAACTTTGAAGACACTACAATTTTTATAAGCTCTAAGCGTACATCGGTGAGTGTTTTTTTTGTCATGGTAAAGTGGGGCAAGCGGTGTATTGCTTATGTCTTTTCCTCTGTACATAAAACATATTTTTAAGATAATAAACGACACAGACAAAGTCGTGGGTATCAGCTAATTCAATATATCTTGTATACACATAATTTATCAAACATGTGTAATAGATTCATGCAGACGTAGCCGCGGGCGATCACTAGTTTATTTATAACACGGCAAACGGTTTTCATAACAAAGCAATAAAGATACCGACACGCGATTTACTCATTGATTGTGCCATCTTGCGTCATACGTTATAGATATACAATTTAGAGAATAGGAATGGCTTTCTCCGTCGATTAAATATATAAGAGAAATCAATACAACCTTGGGTATATTTGATTAAGGTTTAGATATAAGGCGATAGTTTTAACTTAAATGTATCAGTGTACCAATTTGTAGTTCAACAGTTGACACTTTTAACAGCAAAATCAAAATGTATTCTAAGGTAAATTATTCGAATTATATGTATTAATATATAACATTATATGAAAAACAATTTACTGTTTAGCTTAAAACAAAACGGAATTCGGCCTCTTTTGGTTGTTCCTGTTTCAAAATTATATAAAAAAACAATACAATATACAGAAGGCAGCAGTATGATTTGAATTTGGAAATGACAATAATTTTACATAAGACTAATTTAATTTTATGTAATCAATAACCAAAGTCATAAAGAGACTCTGAATCACTATTTATTTAAATTAAATAAATAACTAGTACAGATTTGTTCTTAACGTATGGGTATAGAACACGGGTTATTAAAGAATTATTAGATGATTTTTCTTTGTATTGTCGAGTTTTAGTTATTTTAATATTACGGTTCTATTATTATTATAAGATACAAAATCAGAATTTTATCAACAAAATATTTAAAATCCGTAGAAAATGTTGATCAATGCTTGTTGTGTTTTTATATTTCACTACCGTTAGTAATAATGTTTTGGTTTTTTACATATATATATATATATACACATTTATTTATGTATAAGTAAGTTTACCTGGAACGAAAGAAACGATAGTTAAACTCGCAACTTCGATTCCAAAGTGAATCACAAAAATTATTTATATTTAAAAAAAAAACATTTATTGGCAACCAATCATTTAATAGATTATTGACTGCCATTGTGAATTTTGACATTATCCGTCTTATTACATAAAAGTTAAATACGTGTTGAACACTTGTTTAAAAAAGTTTGATTACAAAACGGTGTCTTAGCTTTGTTCCGAGACAATTACTGTTTCGTCCACTTTAATGTTCTAACTTACCAAGGAGTTTTTGTGATATCAGAATTCATGCACCATAGTATTATCCCATCCATTTCAGTTGTACACAATAGTCAAACTATTTTACGTAACACTACGAATATATCTAGGGGTGTAAGGGGTGTCAAATAACATCTAAGACTTGAGACATCCAAGCCAACCTCACCTGCACGTGGTGCACCTTGCTGAATAACGAACGAGGCAATGGCGAAAGCGGGGTGGTAGGGTTTTACAGCCTGACTGGGTCGCAACCACCATGTATATGGCGAAAAAGCCCGTCATAGTGATTCGATTCTGCGGGTCGCGTTTCGGGATCAGCCTGTGCATATCCAGCTTTTCGCAGGCCGCCATGATAGCGGCAACCGGCGATGGATAGTGTGTCACTCGGTAGTCGCCGTTGTTTTTGGATTGTACTGTGCTTACCATCAGGCACAGTGCAGTCATTTTGCCGGGCTACAATAAAAAAGAAAAAAAAACTGTGAATAGATGATAGAAAACAATGTTTCTTCCAGGTCCTTATAATTGCAGCGCTCGCCGGCATGGTAGTAGCGGAGCATGCGCACTCCTCTCAGCACATTCACAAACATGACGGACACCACGAGCTGGTCACCCACGGCCACCATCACGAACACCATGATTATTACGTAAGAACGATATTCCAGATGGTGTAGGGTTGTCGAATTTAGTTTCGAATGCTTATCGATTTGTTGGAACATTGCATCCAAACTAAGTTATGATACCAAAGTAATTGGTGTATTCTGGTTGAAATCAAAAGTTCTCATACTGCGTAAATTTAGCATCGTTAAAATCTAAGGTGACTATGTATTATCGACTTTTCAAATCTTTTGATGATGCTACTCTTCATACCTACATAAGGAAGTTTCGACTGAAATTAATGTCCAAAGTAATTGGCTATAAATACTTAGATTAACCATTCCCACAACTGCGTGTTTCAATAATTGGAGATTAAACTTCGCTCGCTTAACTTCCTTGATATCACTTGACTTTAATTGAGTTATGTAAATATCTATACTAATATTATAAAGCTGGAGGGTTTGTATGTTTGTTTGGTTGAACGCGCTAATATCAGGTACTACTGGTTCGATTTCAATTCTTACAGTGTTATATCGCTCATTTATCGAGAAAGGCTATATAAGGCATAATACGCTAAGACCAATAGGAGCGGAGCGCCAATGAAAAATGTTTGAAAATTAGGGATTTTTTTTTCTTTTGGGTTCTTCCGCTGCGTGTTAGCGCTAGCACAAAGTAACTGTACCGCGCGGACGAAGTCGCGGGCAAAAGTTAGTATATAATATGCGATGATTTTTCACAGACCGAGCCCAAATATGAGTTCGAATATAAGATAAAGGACCCACATACCCACGATTACAAAAGCCAACAAGAGCACCGCGAACACGACGCCGTGAAAGGATACTACGAGCTACATGACCCCGACGGCACCCTCAGACACGTGCCCTACCACGCTGATAAGCACTCCGGGTATGATTCTCTTCTTTTACTCTTTGATTTTATATACCTGACTGTATAAAAATCTCTTAACTTGAAAGTCTCATCATTTCATTTATAAAGAATGTCGACTTTTTTACGCTCAGTAATGGTCTATAATTCGTTCACAACTGAGTCAAATAAATGTTCTGTGTTTCTTAAATTGCCAACCAAGTTATCTTATTGTACATCAATGCTGTTGTTATCAAAAGTGTACCAGTAAAACGTTCGAGTTTTAGAAATAGACATACTTTAAAAAATGTTCGCGTGTTTGATAGTACTGTCTAAGCAGATTTTCGGATATCAATTTTATAATATCTAATTAATTCGACATATGTACAATATTCATAATATAATATATATATAATCTATAAGATAATATATATAAAATAATATATATAATCTATAAGTTATTAATAAGCATATAAATAGTTCAAATAAAATACAAGTACCAGGAGTGCATAAAACTCAGTCGCTAAGAAATCTTACAGATTCAGAGACCTACTAAAGATATTCAATTACCTCACAATATAAATAATTGACCATTGTACTTTTATAAGTTCTTGATACTTTAAACTTTTAATTTTGCATATTATAAAGTACCATTGATTTAATAATATTATTTATTATGTATGTGTATGTTTATGATAATTACTTTTAATTAATTTGTCCGCAGTTTCCACGCCCCGGTAAAGCACAGCACTCATCACATCGTGCCCAAACACCATCACCATTGAACATCTATCTTATATAAATGTTATTAAATTTGTAATGTTGTGTTTGAAATTTCTTTTGTATTTTTTTTTTGTATCTATATTAAACTATTTTTACCTCTTTATGATTTTTACTTATTTTTACATTACTATTTAATCTATACAAATAAAATTGAATGAATAAGTATTTATGAACGCGCATCACCTCAGAACGACTTCCCCTACGTGAAAATTCATTTTATTATATTTTAGTATTTGAAAAAAAAAACGTACAAAAATCTGAAAAACGGGTAAACAATATCTATATAAAAATGAGTGAGTGAGTGAGTCATGACAGACAATAACGTTCAGTTCTTCGTTTGTCATTTATTTTAATATATGGTTGTACTGATGATGTTTGTGCTGATGTTACTAACGTCTCATTATCCTGCGCGTGCAATCCAGGTGATGCTAAAGAGTAACGAATTTTGTGGCCGCTAGAATGTTCCACATAAATAGAATTGTTTTTCCTTGAACTGACTACGCGATTGGCCTTTTTGAAGGCCTCTACAGCTTCACCGGACTACTAATGCACTCAGCCGATTTTGTTTTTAGGTAACATGCTCAAGGGCGCACGGCACACCTCGGCTTGGGCTGTTACCTGAGAAATCCTGGATCTGACCTAGCTAAACTATTCTAAGCTATTCCATACATATATTCATTTGTGAATCATACAATCGTAATTGCATGATTCACAAATGCATACGTGTATATCGGAATGAAAGCACATAAATTGAACCTCATAGCGACAAAAAGAGTAATCCGTCAATCGATGATAACAAAAGATGAATACTTTATTTAGTCGTATGATTAAATAAAACTGTAAATGGAAGATCTGGTTTCACATTTCTTCGTTTCTACACTAATACGGAGCCGGGGTTGACAATTAGTTTAAAATATATATTTCAATGCCGTTATTATAACAACGGGTTTAATATTTCACTGAGACTACGGTACCTGGCATTTGATTTGGCACGTCGGGGAGAAGACCCAGAGAGAAAGCTAAGTTCGGTTTTGTATAGCGTTATCTTTGTCTATCGTAGTCATTGCGGTATTCTCATTCTTTTGCCAGACGTGCCAAATATATGTCTTTCATCTAACATAGTTGTGAGCTCCCTTTTTTAAATTATAATTCAATAATAACTACTTAACTTTTACAAACATCACATGAACTTTAAATTATTTCTGTTAATTTTATAATAATTATTTAAAACCCATAGAAAAGGGTAACGGTAGTGTTCCAGATAATATTCAGAAAATTTATATATTTATCAAAAAGTCTCGTCAAAATTGGTTCAGTCTTTTCGAAGAGATACAATTTACGCTTCAATTTTATTTATATATACAAATGAATGTGGAAAACTCAGGGAAAATAAATGAATGTATGGACATTCATTGATGGTATTCAAATCCGTTTTTCAAGAGTTGGCCTCTTCATCTTTTGTGATGTTTTGAAGCAAGAAAACACTTTGACACGGGACTGAGATAGTCTTACCAACGAACAAATAATAGCAGTTTTGTATTCGTTATATACGACTATACATGATTGAACAATATTTCTTTAATTTAAGAAGTCATTATCTTAATAGTCATGATAAGAACATTTCAACAGATTAAAAGATAATATTATTGCATGTAATTTGTCTTAGTTATTCTAATAAATCATCATCTTCCATATATTAATACGTGAAGCCTAAACATTGTATCCCTTTTTGAGATATATGGAGGAGAAGTGCAGAAAGCGATTTATTTTATATAAAATGCATTAGAAGTACATTAAATTAATTAAAATATGCATTACTCACACTACTGCTTCAATTTTACACAACATATACACACATGTAAATAAAAAAGACATTTTGACATCTGCCAATAAAGGACTTCAAAAAAGGTTGTGAAGGAGGTTGTTATGCTCGTATTTGTATTATTTTAATCTTACGTTCCAATTACCCTTTTTCATTCTACATTCAACATGATATTATAACATACAACTATTATTATAATATTTTTATTTTTATCCCTTTAAAAAATCAATGAACTATGGTCGAATGTCGACCACTGGGCGCCCACTAGTATAATTAAAGCTATGACTTAAAAGGGGTTCGTGAATGTAAGGGCTATGTCACAAAGGTGAAAAATCTTCTTGTCTTTTAAAAAAAGCGGAGAGGAACACGACAATAGCCGTCATTGTGCCATTTTACAAATAAACATCGTGTGAAGCTCTTTAATTAAATGATTAATTAGGTTCTCTTAAAATACAGTATTTGTTTGCTCGGGAAGAATCCGAAAGTTAGTGGCTGATCGAGAACTTTTTAGATTACTTTCTCGGCTACATACAATTACAGTTTACTCTAGGGACTAAGTAATAATGAGAAAGTTCTGCAGAGATAAGGTTAAAATCGGTGAAATCGTTTATAGGTGGTAATAAACATATAATTCATAGATAAAAGGTAGCTCAATATCAACTCAGGTAAAACCAATAGTTAACATACAATAAAACCATTCTACCAGCTACTTTTATTAATTTTATTAACGAGAGAGTATGTGACGATGGTAGGATGCTTTTATATTTTCACAAAAATACTACTCAACACATTTCGATGTAATTGTACAGTAATATAGTTTATACACCAGAATAACATATCTAAATATATAAAAATGCAGTGTCATAAGTTTGTCCACGATTAACTTCAAAACCACTTAACCGATCTTCATGAAAGTTGGTATTTATGTAAAATTCAGTCCAGTTTGAGAGATAGCGTAATTTATATTTTGCTTAATAACCTCAATATTATTAAAATTACAAATTAAATGATTGTCAATGTTGATTATTCCAACTAATTCTAAGTATCATCGCTCTCGGACAGATGGCGCTTAAAATAAGTTAGTCGATATCCTTTCCTTTGTTTCTCCAAATCAGTCGACACAGTTATTAACCAGTATGGTGTGAAAAAAAGGTTCCAATCGGATACACCATTTCTGAGATTTATCAAGAATAACGAACAGCGATTCATTTTGTTTATATAGCATCTATATATATATATATATATATATATATATATATATATATATATATATATATATATATATATATATATATATATATATATATATATATATATATATATATATATATATATATATATATATATATATATATATATATATATATATAGATGCTATATAAACAAAATGAATCGCTGTTCGTTATTCTTGATAAATCTCAGAAATGGTGTATCCGATTGGAACCTTTTTTTCACACCATACTGGTTAATAACTGTGTCGACTGATTTGGAGAAACAAAGGAAAGGATGTGGTCTTTCAACATTTTGTACAGTGGCCTCTTTTTATATCATAGTTACAGTTATACGAAGATAATGTATGGTGTCATCATTTGCTATAATAAAGAAAGAGTCGCGGACGGCCGCTAGTCACTGTGACGTCTTGCGTCATATGTTATAGATATACAATTTAGAAAATATGTATAGCTTTCTCCGTCGATTGAGCGTGTAGGAGAAATCAATATAACCTTGGTTATATTTATTTAAAGTTTATATATAAGTCGATAGTATTCAAATAAATGTATCAGTGTACAAACTTGTAGTTCAACAGTCGACACTTTTAACAGAAAAACAAAATGTATTCTAAGGTAAGTTATTAGAATTATATGTACACACACATCAACATTGTCTAGGATGGTCATTGCGGAGTGGTAGGGTTTTACAGCCTGACTGGGTCGCAACCACCATGTATATGGCGAAAAAGCCCATCATAGTGATTCGCTTCTGTGGGTCGCGTTTCGGCATCAGCCTGTGCATATCCAGCTTTTCGCAGCCCGGCATGACAGTGGCGACCGGCGATTGATAGTGTGTCACTCGGTGGTCGCCATTGTTTTTGGATTGTACTGTGCTTACCATCAGGCATGGTGCAGTCATTTTTCCGCGCTACAATAAAAAAAAAGGGAAAATTTTATTTTGCAATGCATGAAGACTATTTAGAAAGAAAAAAAATATAATTAAACCTAATTTGTAACTTTTTCAAAATTATATATAACAAAACAATAAGCCGAAGACAGCGCGGGAACTCTGATTTGAATTGGACTATGATAGTTTCCAGTTTAATTTACTTTTATTTAATTAATAGCCAGAGTTATAACGAAAATCGCAAATTATACGCATAAATAACCGTTGTATAATAGATGTGTTATTAATGTAAAGGATGGAACACAGTTTGTTAAATAATTTAAAAAAATAAGTCGGGACAATTTGACAAATTTAATTTAATTGTATATATAAAAAAAACTTAATGTTAAAGAATTCTTACAACCCTCAAGCTGGTGGCCAACAACACAATACATGATATATTTTTTAAATGTAAAACATCCTTGCTATTGTTGAGAAATGTATATATATTTTATAATTCACTAGCGGCATTCATAGTGCTTTGTATCTATATATTATTTTTATTCCAATATTTTTTATGTGGTTTTATAATTACTAAAAGTATTCTATTTTGAGTGATTAATGATTACCGATCATTATTATAGTGAACTAAAAGGAAACGTGACAAACAAAAACCGAGTCACTATCACAGGTTTATAACGATATAGATTATAGTATATCGTGATTATATTATATCCAGAAGAACACGACGAGTTAACTTTTATAGAGCATAGTAATTACCTATTTATTTTACCTACCCAATTGGGTGTATTATAGCGTGATGAATAAATAAATAAATATTTCTTCCAGGTCCTTATAATTGCGGCGATCGCTGGCATGGTAGTGGCGGAGCATGCGCACTCCTCTCAGCACATTCACAAACACGACGGTCACCACGAGCTGGTCACCCACGGCCACCATCACGAACACCATGATTATTATGTAAGAACTATGTTCTAGATGGTAGGGTTGTCATATTAGCTTTGAATTTGGGGAAACATTGCGTTAAAACTAAGTTATGATATCAAAGTGATTGTCGTATTCTGCTTGAAATCAAAGGCACTATACTACGCAAAACTAGCGTATTTAAGATCTAAAGTGGTTGTTTCTTAACGGTAAACCTTTTAAAATCATAATGTCACTCCCATAGCTGAGTGACGAAGCTTCGACTACTTCTCGTGTTAAAATTAACGTCAAAGTTATCACGATAAGGAGTTGATTAAACATTATCACATGATCTGTCTTTCACATAACTCGAAATTAGCGAAATCGAAATGAACTACCTTGATATGTGTAAAAATGCCGATCCAGCTACAGTGTTGCGTCTGTCTTCACACAGTGCGATAGTTCGTAATTAAAATGTTTCCTCATATATGCATCTATTGTGACTATAGACAAAATTAGGTGGCGATAGGGAATAGAATTACATCAGTGTCCACACTGACGCGTAGTTCAGTAAAATATGAAATATAAAAAAAATAGAAAATTTGGCAAGTGTGTTTAGTTTATATTGTAAACATCTTATAATTATTTAAGATGGACATACATATACGAACTTCTACCTGAAGATTTTAAAAAACGATTGCCAAATGTAAAAATTAATTTTTTTCTTCATAATAAACCAATATAACATATACATGCAAATACAAATCTTTTTACTCCATACGAATGAAACATGGGTACTAAAAAGAGATAGTATATAATAAAATCGTATGTTTATAATATGGTAACGCAACTTGAAACAAATTGACACATTGGGACATAATACTCAGAGTAATATAAATAGAACCGTAAAAAGACTTTAAGCTACATATCATTATAGGTGCACAGTTCCCAAGGAATATTACAAACCTAATCACGTGAATAAATATGCGAGCAGTATCTAGTATATTACATTGATGTCCAATTTTGCAAAAATCTAATCTAAGTTATAATATTGAGTGATACCTACAATATAATTTTCACAGACCAAGCCTAAATACGAGTTCGAATATAAGATAAAGGATCCTCATACCCACGATTACAAAAGCCAACAAGAGCACCGCGAACACGACGCCGTGAAGGGTTACTACGAGCTACATGACCCCGACGGCACCCTCAGACACGTGCCCTACCACGCTGATAAGCACTCCGGGTAAGATTCCCTTCTTTAGCTCTTTGATTTTATATACCTGACTATATAACAGTCTCGTAACTTGAAAACTTTATCTTTATCATTTAGTTTATAAAGAATGTCGACTTTTTTATGTAGAGTATTATATATTTAGTTTCCTATATTTTATTCTCTATTGGGTCAAATCTTCTGCTTTTGCTATTTTGCCAACCAACTGTCCTTGATAAAGATCAATACTGTCGTTATCAAGTGAGAAAACTATTCAAGCAGTTGTTGGGATCACAGAATACGTGTTTCATGTTTCATGTCAAATGACTTGTGCACATTAATTAACTAATTACTACATGCATAAATTAAATCCAGTATAAATAAATATAAAACGGTTATTTGAAAAATTAAAGAGAAAATAATACAAGTACCAGGAGTGCATAGAACTGAGTGGCTAAAAAGATTCACAGTTTGTGAGAGTTACTAAAAATATTCAATTGCCTCGCATAATAAATCATACTTTCAACTCTTAATTTAGCATCGCATTGTATATGTTATAGTACCATTGATTAATTTTGTTTGTTGTGTATTCATAATAATGACTATATTTTAATTCATTTGTCCGCAGTTTCCACGCCCCGGTAAAGCACAGCACTCATCACATCGTGCCCAAACACCATCACCATTGAACATCTATCTTATATAAATGTTATTAAATTTGTAATGTTGTGTTTGAAATTTATTTTGTATTTTTTTATATTAAACGTTTTTACTCCTTTTTTACTTATTCAATGAAGTTACATCATTATATAATCTATATAAAAATAACAAATTGCCGAATGTATGTAAGCACGTCATTTTAGAACGGCTACATAATTTGGCTAATTCTTTTTATTCTGTATTCGGAATTGTCAAACAAGAAATCGTATGGAAGCTTGGTTAATAAATGTTAAAAAGTATTGACAGATTTACGTTCAGTTGTTCAATTGCCATTTTATTAAGGTATATGGTCGTCTTGTGAAGGGAAGATTTGGTCTCATTTTCTTTGTTAGTACACTCGGGCGAAACCAAGGTGTGGCTGCTATTTTAATATATTTCAATATCGTTCTTATGACAACAAGTTTAATGTTTACTGACACGACAGTAGGTACCTGGCGTTTGATTTGATACGTCGGGGAGAAGACCAAGATATTAGGCTAAATTCGGTTTTGTATAGCGTTATCTTTGTCTATCGCAGACATTGCGCTGTACGTTAGAGACAATGCTTTACAAAACCGGAGCGTGTCCATCTTAGTCAATGTCTTCTTCTTTCCCTGACGTACCAAATCACATGCGGGCTATTGTACGTGTTTTGTGTAATATAGTTATGGGCTCTCTATTTTAAATTATAATTTAGTAATTACTACTTTTTTTTTTTATTGTAGCACGGCAAAATGACTGCACTGTGCCTGATGGTAAGCACAGTATATTCCAAAAACAACGGCGACCAGCGAGCGACACACCATCCATCGCTGGTCGCCGCTGTCATGCCGGCCTGCGAAAACCTGGATATGCACAAGCTGATCCCGAAACGCGACCCGCAGAAGCGAATCACTATGACGGGCCTTTTCGCCATATACATGGTGGTTGCGACCCAGTCGGGTTTTAAAACACTACCACCCCACTTTCGCCATTGCCTCGTTCGTTATTCAGCAGGGTGCGCCACGTGCAGGTGAGGTTGGCTTGGATGTCTCAAGTCTTAGATGTTATTCGACACCCCTTACACCCCAAAATAACTTACCGAATTACTTACTAACTACTACTGCTACTTACTAAATTCTATAACCTTTATATTTATTTTATGGAAGAGCGTAATGCCAGAACTTCGGACAATACTTCGACAAAGTTATCTATCTCTTAATAAGTATCGTAAAGATAAGTTTGATGGTTTGAAGGTTAATTATCTCGGTTTAATTTTGTTTACATGTATTGTAAAAAACTTGGGAAAAATGAATGATATGAAGATGATATTGGAATCCGTTTTTTCAAGAAATAATCAATACATAGTTTTTTTATGTTTTGAAGCAAGAAAAAAAAGCCTTGTATAGTAACACGTAAGACTCTATCTATGAATAAATAATATCGGTTTGTATTCTTTACTCTAATATCATTGATCGACTAATATTCAGTTTATAGGCCATTTATTTGGTCTCACAGTGTCAAATTCGATCGATTATAATGGTTTTATTAAGGTTTCCATAAGTCATACATACTTCTCATCGATTATAAATTTTATTAGAAGATGCTTACGAATTATACTATTCGTGGAAATTTCTAATACGAATTAAAAAATAATGCCAAGGCATGTACCTAATTAGTCTTCCTTATATGTCATTAAGGTTATGCTCCTCTCTGTGCATCCACTAAAAGCATTGTTGTATAATGTATTAGAAATATATGTTAAAAAAAAATGTACCCGATCGAGTTTCTTGCCGGTTCTTCTCGATGACTGGGTTGTTTTCCGAACCGGTAGTAGTCTTTGACGTTCATAAGTGCCTTATTAGGGCCTAAACTGAATAAAGTATTTTTGATTTGATTTGATTTGAAAAAAAAAAGCCGTTCGTGTAAGTAAGAGTTATAACGAGTACCAAAAACTCCCTTGCTCTTTAAAATAACCAAAAAGAAACATGACATGACCCGTTATTGTGTCTCTATATAAATAAGCATAGTGCAGGTTTTTACAAGTTAACTAGATGACTCGGTGAACTTTTGTATCACCTGTATTATTAGTACTACCTATTTATCTATATATATACAAAAATCAATTGTTATTCACTAATCTCGCTAAAGTTCTGAAAGGGTTTGCCCAATTTGGATCTTTTTTTCATCAAGAAATGAAAAGGAAGACAACTGTCCAGTGAAACAAAACAAATTATGTTTTTTAATTGTTGTGCTATGTTCGAAAAGACACCTTAAATGAGTTTCTTTTTCGAGTCTGTGAAAGGGCAGTAATTTTTGGGTATGTAATGAATCCGGTCGAGTTGTCAACTGCGAGTTTACCATTTGTAATGTCTTACAATGCTCTAAATGCATTTGCACTTTGATCTTGTTGCAAAAACATTCCTACGTCAGTAGTCAATTGGGGTTGTATTCACATGTAGTTATAAATTTGATGATTTTAAGGACGCTTTTAGTTTATCAGCTACAGTTAATCGGGGAATAACTGGATGATAATGACAAAAATCAGCGAACAACAGAATCATGGCCATGCTAAAAGTGTTTTGATTATTACGAAGATCTATCAACGCTCTGTACAGTTTCTCCTGTGACCTCTACTGAACCACCCTACATTCCTTTCAAATAATCAATTTGCATATTTGTGGAATATTGTGATGTTTATGGAAATGTTGCAAGCTGGTGCTCATTGATTTGCATATTCAGTGGCAATTTCAAGGCAGAATATGCAGTTCGTCCGTCTTCAAATAAAGTCTTTGCTGTTCCAGGCGAAGACAAACCTAAAGCAACTTCGTCGTGCTATCTGATCGTAGCTAAATTTAATCAAATCATGAGCGTTGTCCCATTTCTTCCTGGTACACCAAGGAACGAAATTCCACCAATTCCATTATACACAGCTTTTATTCAATAATCGTAAATTATTCTTTATTATTGAATTGTGAAATATTTGTATCAACTGCTTTTGCTAATGCTTCGGTGTTGTAATGTTATTCTCTTTACAACTCGTGCTTAAATATAGCCTGCTTTGGACACAGACATGAAAATACTTTACGCGCAATCAATAAACACATCTTATATTATTATCTAAGTATCATTGTAGATCTGTATAGTCGTTTGTATTAGTGAATTTAGAGTTTGAAAGCGCATACGGTCCAAAACTTCCTTAGACATGTCGTCCCTATATTTTACCCACAAATCTTTCGGGTTCGAAGGAGAAAATATATATACGATAATCTTAAACAACGTGCAAATATAATGCAGTGATGTAAGTATGAAAGAATCTTTGAGCGTATTATCCCAATCACAATCATTGTCGAACAATTGTTATACTTGTCACACCTCACGGTAACTCGCAGACAATCACGTTTCCCTGTTGTTGAAACGACGTCAGACCATTAGAACATTCACTAACGAGTATCGAAGATATTATTATTTGGAAGTACAGTGTAATTGTTATTTGGATTATTTAGATGCCCTTCAATTCCTATTTCCTTTTTCCCAAGTTAAAACAATTTTGACAACGCGTTCTATGTGTAATAGCCTAGCCAAGTAATCCGATATGGCGGTGGAAGAAGTGACAATTTAGAAGTCGGTTTAACGAGTTTCCATATTAAATTATCAACTTTGAATTTTTTGTTTTAAATTTGCTTATTATTTTTCTTTTTGATAAACAAACAAAAGAAAACAAAAAATCAAATCGGTCAAGTCATTTCTGCATTAACTAACGGGCCCAGCAGACGTTTGCCGCCCTTATTATAAAACAATCCTTGACAAATTACATACCAAAATGTTCCTCATGAATCACTTTATGCACTGGTAACAACGGCACGAAGATCCGTTCAGTAGTTTTTGAGGTTATCGCGAACAGACAGACGCGGTAGAGGATTTTGTTTTATACTATGTAATAAAATGATTTATAAGACATATATTTTGTTTATTCGGTGAATGTAAAAACGTTAATGTCAAATCAAGAACTTCTCAGACTATTTTCTCGGCTACATACAATTGCACTTTGCTGTAGACGCTAAGCAGTAATGGAATTGTTTACAGAAATATGTGAAAATTGTTGAAATGGTCTATGAAAATGGCATTGTTTATAGGTGCTAAGTAGTAGTAGTTAAATTATAATGAACAAATATCAATCCAGGTAAAATAAATAATTGCCATAACAACAACAAAACCATTCTACCATTAGCATTAGCAGTACTATTAATATTATAGCCGAGAAAATTAGGCAGGACAGATTTACGTAGTTATGTTTTTACATGACAACTACTAAACGCATTTTGATGAATATGTACGGTATTATTGTCCAGTATTCGATATTCCTTGTTGGTTGAGCTTACGTTAATAATGTAAATTCGTAAACTGAATCGACGGAACCGAAAGCAGTACCGAATGAATCGACACAATAGGCTACATCCGTAGCGTGACATATGGTCAAACTGTCGAATTTAAATGAGATTACATGAGTGTTCGAACGCCAACAACAAGAAAACGCAGTGTCTTTATGCCATGCGCTACAATCTACCATACTTGGTTGCGTGACATCGTCAAACCCATCATCATGTCGAGTAAAACATTGTGGAAAGCTGAACATTCCATAAGAACGGTACGTGGATTTACATTTGTTGATAGCAAACCTTTTGCTGGCTTGGATTACATGAATATTGAACGCCAGGGGTGTAATCCTTTACAGTCCAAACTCCTTTGAAAGACTCGTAGCCTCGCAGTATCTTCTCGGGGAGACCGCATCAGGGAGACCCTCTGGCGATGGCTTCTTCTCTGACTGCAACACAGCCAGGTCAATTTTTTCGAGGGAAACTTATGTATGTTTCGCCTCTGTGGTCTCTATTCAATCTCGTTCTCTTTTATGTTAACGAGTTCCCTTAAACTCGTAGCCGACCAGTCTTAGGTGGTGTCATTCACCAACAAATATAGCTTATATATCAGAATAATACATGACCTATATATAAAAGAGAGGGTTTCTTAGAATTTTTGGCACGTCAGTCGAGCTAAAGAAGTGCTGGATAATAAAGCAACAAAACAACAAACAAAAAGAACGTACAGAACTTCAGTCCTTACTAATTTTGGCAATTTAGAAAGTACTGGTTTATCTGTCTATACATATAATAAGAATGTAGGTAAAGCTATCGTGTCTGTACTTTTAGATTTTAGTGAAAAAATTGTTGCAGGTGTCTAAGGTGTGAATAAGTAATAAAATACATTTCAATCATTTTTAGAAATGTCTGTTTGTTTGAATACGCATCCCTACTAAAGTACTGCGTTCACGGTAAAACCTAACTTTTTTTTTATATCATAGGTGGCAAACGAACAGGTGGGTCACCTGATGTTAAGTGATCACTACCGTCCATGGTCACTAACAACTCTAGAGTCGCAAGTGCGTTGCCACCTTTCGGAGGAAGGGTTAGGGGAGGGAGAGGCAGAGGAGAGAGGAGAGGGGACGTGGGAGGTGGGCCTCCGGCGCTCTCACTGACCGAACGAAACGCAACAATGCAAGCACTGTTACTTCACGTCGGTATTTCTATGAGAGAGTGGTACGAGTACGAGCCGACCCATTCATGCTGAAACCAGTAATAGTTTCAGCGTGACTCTACCACCATTAAAACTAATTAAGAAAATCATAAAGCATATCCTCGAGTAACATTTAGTTTTGATTTTATGAAAATCGATTCATTCTATCAGAAGTTATTGTAATTTTAATGACGACGCGATTTAGGTACGAGAGTTAAGTAATTAAGTAGATGAATTAATAACTGCTTTTTTACATTAGGTTCCACGTGAACGGAGTCGTGGGCTCGACTAGTAATTTATAAAGACAGTTTAAAAGATTGTGAGAACAATGATATGTATATAAAAGGTGTAAATACTGACATGGGTGAAGTGAAAGAGTAAAACATGTTGTGCCGACCCTACGTCTGTAGGTCTTTGCCTGATGGTAAGCACACTACAATCCAAAAACAATGACGACCACCGAATGACACACTATCCATCGCCGGTCGCCGCTGTCATGCCAGCCTGCGAAAAGCGAAGCGAATCACTTTAACGGGCTTTTTTGCCATATATAGTGGTTGCGACCCAGGCAGGCTGTAAAACCCTACCACCCCGCTTTCGCTATTCCCTCGTTCATTATTCAGCAGGGTGCAACACGTGCAGGTGAGGTTGGCTTGGGTGTCTCAAGTCTTATGATGTTATTCGACACCCCTTACACCCTTAAATGGGGGTAGGGGTAAAAGATTATGATGATTGTTTAGATTGGCCAAGATATAAGGATATAAATCAAAGAAGTTTCCCGGCGTGCGAATAAGCCACAGTTAGACGAAGATAATGTATAACGTCATTATTTAAAAAGGTAGAAACGCAGATAAAGTCGCATGCGGCCGCTAGTCACTATGTCATCTTGCATCATATGTTACAGATATACAGTTTACAAAATACGCATAGCTTTCTTCGTCGATTGAGCGTGTAGGAGAAATCAATATAACCTTGGTTATGTTGGATTAAGGTTTATATATAAGCCGATAGTTTTAACATAAATGTATCAGTGTACCAACCTGTAGTTCAACAGTTGACACTTTAATAGAAAAAAAACAAAATGTTTTCTAAGGTAAGTTAATAGAATTATATGTACACACACATAAATATTGTCTAGGATTGTCATTGCGGAGTGGTAGGGTTTTACAGCCTGACTGGGTCGCAACCACCATGTATATGGCTAAAAAGCCCATCATAGTGATTTGCTTCTGCGGGTCGCGTTTCGGGATCAGCCTGTGCGTATCCAGCTTTTTATGACAGGCTTTTTCGCCATATACATGGTGGTTGCGACCGAGGCAGGCTGTAAAACCCTACCACCCCGCTTTCGCTATTCCCTCGTTCATTATTCAGCAGGGTGCAACACGTGCAGGTGAGGTTGGCTTGGGTGTCTCAAGTCTTATGATGTTATTCGACACCCCTTACACCCTTAAATGGAGGTAGGGGTAAAAGATTATGATGATTGTTTAGATTGGCCAAGATATAAGGATATAAGTTAAAGAAGTTCCCCGGCGTGCGAATAAGCCGTCACAGTTAGACGAAGATAATGTATGACGTCATTATTTAAAAATGTAGAAACGCAGATAAAGTCGGATGCGGCCGCTAGTCACTATGTCATCTTGCATCATATGTTACAGATATACAGTTTACAAAATACGCATAGCTTTCTTCGTCGATTGAGCGTGTAGGAGAAATCAATATAACCTTGGTTATGTTGGATTAAGGTTTATATATAAGCCGATAGTTTTAACTTAAGTGTATCAGTGTACCAACCTGTAGTTCAACAGTTGACACTTTAATAGAAAAAAAACAAAATGTTTTCTAAGGTAAGTTAATAGAATTATATGTACACACACATAAATATTGTCTAGGATTGTCATTGCGGAGTGGTAGGGTTTTACAGCCTGAAGGCAGGCTGTAAAACCCTACCACCCCGCTTTCGCTATTCCCTCGTTCATTATTCAGCAGGGTGCAACACGTGCAGGTGAGGTTGGCTTGGGTGTCTCAAGTCTTATGATGTTATTCGACACCCCTTACACCCTTAAATGGGGGTAGGGGTAAAAGATTATGATGATTGTTTAGATTGGCCAAGATATAAGGATATAAATCAAAGAAGTTTCCCGGCGTGCGAATAAGCCACAGTTAGACGAAGATAATGTATAACGTCATTATTTAAAAAGGTAGAAACGCAGATAAAGTCGCATGCGGCCGCTAGTCACTATGTCATCTTGCATCATATGTTACAGATATACAGTTTACAAAATACGCATAGCTTTCTTCGTCGATTGAACGTGTAGGAGAAATCAATATAACCTTGGTTATGTTGGATTAAGGTTTATATATAAGCCGATAGTTTTAACATAAATGTATCAGTGTACCAACCTGTAGTTCAACAGTTGACACTTTAATAGAAAAAAAACAAAATGTTTTCTAAGGTAAGTTAATAGAATTATATGTACACACACATAAATATTGTCTAGGATTGTCATTGCGGAGTGGTAGGGTTTTACAGCCTGACTGGGTCGCAACCACCATGTATATGGCTAAAAAGCCCATCATAGTGATTTGCTTCTGCGGGTCGCGTTTCGGGATCAGCCTGTGCGTATCCAGCTTTTCGCAGGCCGGCATGACAGCGGCAACCGTCGATGGATAGTGTGTCACACGGTGGTCACCATTGTTTTTGGTTTGTACTGTGAACTACAGTTCAACAGTTGACGCTTTAGTAGAAAAAAACAAAATGTATTCTAAGTTATTAAAAATTCTATGTATATTATATACATCATTGTCTATGAATATTTTATTTCGTTACAATTTACTTGAAAAATAAAAGTATTTGTTATTTAGAAAAAGATATGGGATTAAACCTTTTTGTTCCATTTCCAAAATTCTTTAAAATAATGAAAAAAAAAACCGTAAACAAAAGACAGCGCGGGAACTCTGAATTTCTATATTACGAAGATAGTCTTGCATAATATTAATTAAGTTCTGTTTTATTAATACCCCGTGTAATCTAACGCACTATTTCCTTCAACAGTTGACACTTTAATAGAAAAAAAAAACAAAATGTATTCTAAGGTAAATTATTAAAAATTGTATCTATATTATATACATTATTGTCTATGAATATTTTATTTCGTAACGATTTACTTAAAAAATAAAAGTTGTTGTTATTTAGAAAAAGAAATGGAACTCAACCTCTTTTGTCCCATTTCCAAAATTATATAAAATAATGAAAAAAAAGCAGTAACAGTAAAGTAACAGCGCGGGAATTCTGAATTTTTATGTTATAACGATATTCTTAGATAATATAAATTTACTTCTGTTTTATTAATATCCCCCGTGTAATCTAACGCACTATTTCACGTATAAATTATCGGTACATATGCGTTATTTTAACTTAAAGAGATGGAACACATATTATTAATATATTTTTTAATGAAAATTAAACAGTTACTTTATTATTATTATTATAGAGGACAAAATAAGAATTCTAACAACACACGACTTACTGCAAAAATAATTGTGGTAATTTTTTAATCAGCAAAATGCTGTATATAGCTATATTTTATTTATTAATGTAAAAATATTTTGTAACACATTATCTTCATTAATATTATTGTGTATTTAAATTTTATTTATACTAATGTTTACTTTTATCCTAGTAGCATTGCTAAAAGTATTCCATTTTGATTAATGATTATTGTACTGCAAAAATAATTGTGGTAATTTTTTAAACATCTTGTTGAATATAGCTATGTTTTGTTTATTAATGTAGAAATATTTTATAATCTATTATCTTCATTAATTATATTATGTATTTATATTTTATTTATACTAATGTTTACTTTTATGATTTATAAATTATTGATCATTATAAATATAGTGAAATGTGATAAACAAAAGCCGTGTTACTACGACAGGTATATGAAAATATACATAATGGTATTCGGTGATTATATGGTATACAGTAGAACACGACAACCAAACTTTTATAGACCATAGAAATAATGCATTTATTTTGCATACTCAATGGATGTATTATAGTGTGACAAATAAATACATAAATATTTCTTCCAGGTCCTTATAATTGCGGCGCTCGCCGGCATGGTAGTGGCGGAGCGCCGGAGGCCCATCTCCCCTACCCTCTCCTCTCCCTCTCCCTCACCCTTCCCCCCAAAGGGTGGCAATGCACTTGCAACTCCTCTGGTGTTTTTAGTGTCCATGGACGGTGGTGATCACTTAACATCAGGTGACCCATCTGGTCGTTTGCCGCCTATGGCATAAAAAAAAGACCATAGAAATAATGTATTTATTTTGCCTACCCAATGGATGTATTATAATGTGACAAATAGATACATAAATATTTCTTCCAGGTTCTTATAATTGCGGCGCTCGCCGGCATGGTAGTAGCGGAGCATGCGCACTCCTCTCAACATATTCACAAACACGACGGTCACCACGAGCTGGTCACCCACGGTCACCATCACGAACACCATGATTATTACGTAAGATTACTACATAAAATCTTGTAAAAATCTAATCTAGTTACAATATTGAGTGACGTAATAACCTGCAATATAATTTTCACAGACCAAGCCTAAATACGAGTTCGAATATAAGGTAAAGGATCCTCATACCCACGATTACAAGAGCCAACAAGAGCACCGCGAACACGACGCCGTGAAGGGTTACTACGAGCTACATGACCCCGACGGCACCCTCAGACACGTGCCCTACCACGCTGATAAGCACTCCGGGTAAGATTCCCTTCTTTTGCTTTTTGATTTTATACACCTGACTATATAAGACTATTAAGTTAAAAACCTATTCATCATTGAATTTATAAAAATACGTAGGCTTTTTTATATTGAGTAGTATGAACTATATTTTATTTTCAGTTAAGTCGATGAAATGTTCATATTCTATATTTCCTATTTCGCCAATCAATTTTCCTTATTAAAGATCAGTACCGTGGGGAAATGGTTCTTATTTTAGAAATAGTGATATACTGTAGAAAATGTTGTCGCTTTTATTAGGACTGTCCGATCAGTTCTTGGGGTACTTCAGAATTCGTGTTCAATGCTATAATTTCTAATTAATTTGAGTTGTGCACAGTAACCGAAACATATTACACTAAATACCACTATTATTATCAAATAATCAAAATAGCCGATTTTGAAAGTGAAAGTAAAAGTGAAATAATAAGATCACCAAGAGTGTATAGAACCGAGTTGCTGAGTAGTCCCACAGTTTCAAAGTGCTAGTAAAATATTCAATTGTCACGCATGATAAATCATCTACCAGTTTCCTTTTATGAGTTCTTGGTACTTTCAACTCTTAATTTTGCTACTCTTGGAAATTATAGTACATTCGTTTATTTATGATGTTAATATAATGATAGAACTAGCGGTGTCTAGTAGCCGAAATTCGACATCACAATTTATTATTTCCTAAGGTTACAATAAGGCAGTGTTTTTCAAACTTTTTTCAGACATATGTTGCGACCCCCCTAGCCCTTGCTTTTCTTTCATGTATTTTATTTTGTGACAAATATTCAATTTAACATATTTATTCATTTTCATAATTTGGGTTCGGATAATACATGAGTTGTCCTAAGTTTTTTTTTAGTGTTTTGTTTATTTAATACAAATTATATGTCCTTTAGTAATTCTAAAGGATAAGTCCTTTAATACATTTATTAAAACTTTATTGTTTTTTCACTACAGTAGCTTTCCCAAACTTTTGCAAATCCGCTATAGAAGCATCGCGACCCCTCTAAACAGGCATCACGAACCCTTTGGGTGTCACGACCCACACTTTGAAAAACACCGTAATAAGGAAACAGCGACCTTATAAAAAAGCTCTTCAACATCTATAAAACAAATTATAAAGAAAGTCGATTGAGGAACGGAGGAGTAATATGTAATAATCAACTGTTGTGTCTAGGCCTATTATATTTAGATAACCTATTATATTTTAATTAATTTGTCCGCAGTTTCCACGCCCCGGTAAAGCACAGCACTCATCACATCGTGCCCAAACACCATCACCATTGAACATCTATCTTATATAAATGTTATTAAATTTGTAATGTTGTGTTTGAAATTTCTTTTGTAATTTTATTTTCTATGTATTAAACTTTCTTTACCTCATTTATAATCTTTACTTATTAAATGCATTCGATTATTATTTAAGTTAATCTATTTCAATGTAACACTGAATACAACGGATTTAATGTTTCACTGATACTACAGTACCCGGCTTTTGATTTGGCCCGTCGGGGAGTTGACTAAGATAAAGTTTAGTTGCTTAAGTTTGGTTTCGTATAGTACCTTTGTATATCGCAGTCATTGCGCTGTACAATAGAGAGGACGCTTTACAAAACCGAGGCAATCCGATCGTATCCGGACGTCTCACTCTTCGCAACGATGTGCCAAATCAAATGGGAGTGCCTTCTGTGTTTTATGTGAATAAATTGTGACTATGACCAGTCAATGCGGAATTTTTCGGAGATGTTTTATACTACTTACTTTTTGGATTCGATCGACCTTCTGCCTTTTTTTTAATCCCCAACAAAGCTGGCAGGAATCAGCTAATTTTTTCACATATAAATACAATTAAAACATAGGTCATTTTCGAAACAGTCGAATTTTGAAGAAACTTCTTGGCAGATAGAAGATAATTCATATTGAAGTTATACTTCGTTTGACGCGTTAGGGAAAAATGATGAGAATAAATTTTTACGATGCGCGCGCACAGCGTCACGAAAAACCGACACCCTGAAGTTAGCTATAGTCAACATTTTGTTTCTTTGTATTTGTTGTTTGTATTTCTTTGTATTAAAACTTTTAATGTAATAAATACCTTTTTTCTATTGTTATTGTCGTTTTTTCTAGAAACGTAGAATAAAGCGAAAGATAAAAAATTTGAAAAGGTTTTTATCTTGTTACGTCAAAGAAGTATAACTTCTAACACGTGTACAATGTGTAAGCCTTTTTAAAGCAAGTATTCAATACGCATTTAACTTTTTTGTAATAACACCGCATATGCCTAGTTATCAAATAAAATCGGCTGAGTGTCTTAACCGCTTGCCTTAGTAGTCCGGTGAAGCTGTTAAGACCTTGCTAGGTCAATAGCGTAACCAGTTCGAGAAAAATAAAACCGCATATGTCTAACTTTTATGTTTAAGTCACAAAAGGTAGTTTATTTTTAATATTAAACAAATAAATTAAATCGTTAAGTGACGTTTATTGGCCATATTATCAACAACAATTATGAATTCTTATATATATATTATGCCTAGTTATCAAATAAAATCGGCTGAGTGTCTTAAGCGCTTGCCTTAGTAGTCCGGTGAAGCTGTTAAGACCTTGCTAGGTCAATAGCGTAACCAGTTCGAGAAAAATAAAACCGCATATGTCTAACTTTTATGTTTAAGTCACAAAATGTAGTTTTTTTAAAAATATTAAACAAATAAATTAAATCGTTAAGTGATATTTGTTGGCCATATTATCAACAACAATTATGAATTCTTATCAATATGTAATGATATAATAACCGAGCCAAAGCAACGCGTGGACGGGTCAGCTAGTAATTTAAATGGATATTCTTTAAATTGTCAAAAATATTACGATAAGTAATTTAGAAGAATCTTACCATTTCAATTCTATCCCGGAATTCGCGTAAACCGTTAGAAATTACACTAAGATAATGCATAATTTTATCATTTATTGTGATATAAATGTAGATAAAGTTGCGAGCAACCGCTACTCATATTAAAACTCATATTTTCGGGGTGTAAGGGGTGTCAAATAACATCTAAGAATTGAGACATCCAAGCCAACCTCACCTGCACGTGGTGCACCCTGCTGAATAACGAACGAGGCAATGGCGATAGCGGGGTGGTAGGGTTTTACAGCCTGACTGGGTCGTAACCACCATGTATATGGCGAAAAAGCCCGTCATAGTGATTCGCTTTTGCGGGTCGCGTTTCAGGATCAGCCTGTGCATATCCAGCTTTTCGCAGGCCGGCATGACAGCGGCGACCGGCGATGGACAGTATGTACTCGTTGGTCGCCATTGTTTTTGGATTGTACTATGCTTACCATCAGGCATAGTGCAGTCACTTTACCGTGCAACTATAAAAAAAAAAGATTAAATTTGAATAGTTCTATGCAGACCCCATGAAAGTAATAGTACTATAACGTATAGACATATAAATCTAATGCTAGTTAACATTTTACGTTTCGTTTATTGTAAAGGAAATCAAATGAGTTGATATTGAAGATATTTCCTATAAAATTACTTATCTCAAAGAAGCTTTTATGTATTAATTAATTAATAATGTTTTGTTTATAAATAAGCAATGATGAGCGATTTGTAAGAGGAACAATCTAGTTGTATAATAATAACTATCTTGACAAGCGAACAATACCGATAATATTTTCATTATTTTTCGATAATCCATATTAATATTATAAAGCTGGAGGGTTTGTTTGATTGAACGCGTTAATCTCAGGGACAAATTCACCAATGAATAATGTTTCATAATCGTTTTTTTTTTCCTTTTGAGAGCTTCCGAGGCGTGTGTCAGAGTTTGCCCAAAGTAACTATTCCACGCAGACGAAGTTGCAAACAGAAGCTAGTAAAATATATATTAGAATTTTTTTTCTAAGACAGAAAAAAAAAAATAGAAATATTCCAAGAGCAACAGATTACCAGAAATGGTCAATTTTGTAAAAAAAAGAAAAAATATATATCATAGGAGGCAAAAGAACAGGTGGGTCACCTGATGTAAGTGATCACCACCGTCCATAGACACTTGCAACATCAGGGGAATCGCAAGTGCGTTGCCAACCTGTGCTGGGGGGGAGGGAAATGTGGAGGGGGAGGGGAGGTGGGTCTCCGGCGCTCTCACTGACTGAACGAAACGCAACAATGCAAGCACTGTTACTTCACGTCGGTTTTCTCTGAGAGGGTGGTACTACCCCGGGCGAGCCGACCCATTCATGCTGAAACCAGTAATAGCTTCAGCGTGGCTCTACCACTCGTAAAATCATAACACTTCATAGCAGACAGACAAAAGTTTCTTACTAACCCATTTTGGATTTAATAAATGATAGAACGTATCAACAAGGTATATTCTTTGTTATTCAGATTTAAAATAAATAATTTCATGTTAAAGAATCTACATATTTCAAATGTAACAAAAACAAAAATTACTCTAAACGATGCGATAGCTTCAGTATTCCTCGGCGAAATGCATTTTCATGTACAATTTAAAAGTAAAATAGACTTCGATTCAGCGCTCAGACGGAGTGCAATAATAAACATCCGATAGCTGACGATGACGAGAAACGAACGGTATATCGTGCCGTTAAGAATTCAAATTTACCAATAAATACGTGTAAGATTGAACGAAATGCGAATAATCACTTCGATACAATACTCTATTTAGATTGCCGTTCGTGTTCACCTAGTGCCGTATGGAATATATATACTTTAATAAAATCTAGTTCGAGAATGAGTTTATACTGAATAAAATTTTTGTTCCACAAAAAAATTTGATTCACTACATAGGATCTGATGTAACATTTAATCAAAAACATATGCTTTAGTCCTAAACATATGCTTCTAGGAACTCTTGTACTGCTAGAGGTTAGTAAAATATCTCTGTCATGCGTTGTCAAAAACGAATCAAGCTGTATACCTTTAATATTATGATCAAAATTGCATATCAGCATAGAACTATGATTATACGCTGTGAAATTTTTCATAGATTGTTGTAGGCTATTTAAGTTTAGGGTTCCATTCATCCTTTCCATTTTACCTTAAATATCTAAAAAGAAGCGTGGTGGCACTAGGTATTTATAGGTATATGAATATCACTACTATACCTATATATGCTATTTGGCTTAATGCTAAAACTATTGTAAATTTTATCTGTCTTCTAGTTCCAGTACTTCTTCAAAAATTAATATTTATTAATCAGTTAATTTATAACCTTTCTAATACTAAAATGTTACTGTTTTTTTTCTGTTCAGTGAAAAAGGGAAATAGTTATTGTTAGTTGAGACTATATTAAAACTGTCCGTACTATTGACCTGACACGCCATTGGTCGAAAATTATCGGCCGGCCGTAATTTGGCTGAATGTTATAAAAGGCGAGTCAGTCGAGTCATTTGGGACATTCTCGTTCAAACAGTTGAGCAAGTAACATCTACGGTACGAGAAATAGTTCGTGGTATACTAGTGTTGTATTTCTGTAACTGCTAACGTTGTATTTGATTGTTCTTGGTGGACTGGACCTGACATATCGGAGGAGTCGGCCTGTGAAGGGCGTGACGAAACATGAACGTGGTTCATTCTTGTGCGGAGTGTCGGCTCATCCGTATCGAGTGTGGTATATAGCTGTGTTTAGTACGATGTTGCTGAATCGGCTAATTGTGGTTAAAATGTTATTATTGATTAATAATTGCTAATAGTATATTCACTAAAATAGTTAGATAAGAAGAACTTAAATAAAATCATTTCAATTTTAACAAAGGTGCACGAGATTTTTGAATAAATAAATGATGCATTGTTCATCTTATCTTACGAACGTTGCGCGTTCAAATGAAATGTATTGAAATATGATTTTGAATTCATTTTCAGTCTTTAGAAATACTTCTATCAAATAATAACAAATGCAAGCGTTTTCTAAAGCAATTGTATTATTGTCAAGAGGATCAGAGAAAACTTTTGTTAACAATCTCAAATAAATACAATAAATATTTCCACGTATTTTTCGAAGAATGATAATAGTACCTCTTTGATATTTATTTCGAATTTAAATTTTAACCAGTCTGCTTTATTCATGATTGTGCTTTATAACTGGAAAATACCACAAAGAGTTCCACAAAGAGATTTTGCTTTAGGATTATATATGTATATATAATTTATGTTTATAAATATGTACTACATATTAGTACGAAGTTGAAATTGAATTTCTTGCTGCCTCTTTGTTAAATGGAATATTTTTCAAATAGGTATCAATGTTATCAATTTTCACATTCCCCTTCTAAAAACTCAAAATGAAAATAATATTTAATAATTTTGTTTTGTTTTTGAGGTCCTCGCTCAATCATAGTGGAGACAAAGATGAACTCAACTCTAGTCCATGACCTGCGGGTTATAACGCTATTTATTGTTAACTAGCCGACCCGCGCCCACTTCGTTGGGCGGTAATACGTAAGCGTGGAATGGTTATTTTGCGCTAAAATGCAGCGGAAGCTCTGAAAAGGAAAAACTACCCCGATTTTGCAACATTCTTCATTGCTGCTCCGCTCCTATGGGTCTTAGCGTGATGATATATAGCCTATAACCTTCCCTGATAAATGAGCTGCTATATAACACTGAAAGAATTTTCCAAATCGGACCAGTAGTTCCTGAGATTACCCCTTACAACGTCACAAACTCACAAACTCTACCTCTTTATAATATTAATATAGATAATATGTGATACCATCTAATTAAATAGAATTTAAGTATGGTTGGCATAACATATTTTCGCTTCCACTTTCCTCTGTCCCATGTAATGTCAGTATACACACCTGTTATACACGTATCATTATTCACGCAATCTATTCACACTTTTTTCGGTCTTCCTCTACTACATCCGTCTTACATGTCTAAAATAGTTAGATAAGAAGAACTTAAATAAAATCATTTCAATTTTAACAAAGACGCACAAGATTTTTGAATAAATAAATGATGCATTGTTCATCTTATCTTACGAACGTTGCGCGTTCAAATGAAATGTATTGAAATATGATTTTGAATTCATTTTCAGTCTTTAGAAATACTTCTATCAAATAATAACAAATGCAAGCGTTTTCTAAAGCAATTGTATTATTGTCAAGAGGATCAGAGAAAACTTTTGTTAACAATCTCAAATAAATACAATAAATATTTCCACGTATTTTTCGAGGAATGATAATAACCTCTTTGATATTTATTTCGAATTTAAATTTCAACCAGTCTGCTTTATTCATGATTGTGCTTTATAACTGGAAAATACCACAAAGAGTCTACAAAGAGATTTTGCTTTAGGATTTTCTTATATATATATATATATTATAATAAGAAACTACAATAATTAGTCGATTACCAGAATAATTTGATTATTTTATGTGTTCATAAGTTAGTATAAAATTAAATACGCGCGCACATACGTCGCACCCTATAAATACGGCCGCACAGAGGGCGCTCGTGACATGTAGTCCGGTGAAGCTGTTAAGACCTTGCTAGGTCAATAGCGTAGTCAGTTCGAGAAAAAAAAAAAAAGCGCTCGTGACATTCACTATCGAGCCGCCGGACAGTACGGATCTCTGTGTGACGTCATTACACTGTAAAAAAAATGAGTAATCACCATGATTATAACACTAGTTGAAATGGAATTTCTTGCTGCCTCTGTGTTAAATGGAATATTTTTCAAATAGGTATCAATGTTATCAATTTTCACATTCCCCTTCTAAAAACTCAAAATAAAAAAAATAATATTTAATAACTTTGTTTTGTTTTTGAGGTCCTCGCTAAATCATAGTGGAGACAAACATGAACCCTAGTCCATGACCTGCGGGTTCTAACGCTATTTATTGTTAATAATATGTGATACCATCTAATTAAATAGAATTTAATTATGGTTGGCATTACATGTTTTCGCTTCCACTTTCCTCTGTTCAATGTTATGTCTCTAGTTAGTTAGGTTAGTGTTAGGTCTACATACTGACCTTTCACACACTTTTTTTCACATTCACACACATTCACACTTTTTTCGGTCTTCCTCTACTACATCCGTCTTACATGTTGAAAACTTATCTTGACTTTTATAATCCTGGTGGTCTGATGATTTGCCCGGTGGAATATCATTTCGATGTCCGCAAGTTTGAACGCCGGTGTGTACCAACGGATTTTTCGGAATTCGCGTACACTTATTAATTATAATTGGTAACAAATCTGAACCTGAGAAATATTTTTGTAATTTTCCTGTATGTGGGAAACATAGAACTGTGGTAGAGCTACGCTGAAGCTATTACTGGTTTCAGCATGAATGGGTCGACTCGACCGGGGTAGTAACGCTCTCTCACAGAAAACCGACGTGAAGTAACAATGCTTGCATTGTTGGGTTTCGTTCGGTCAGCGAGAGCGCCGGAAGACCACCTCCCCTCCCCTACCCCCTTCCCTTACTCCCCATCTGTCCCAAGACAGGGTGGCAACGCAATTGCGACTACCCTGGTGTTGCTAGTGTCTATGGACGGTGGTGATCACTTAACATCAGGTGACCCACCTGTCCGTTTGCCTCCTATGATTAAAAACTGTGGATTTCTCAGAGTTTGAAATCGCTTATACGTCGTGGGCGCGTGTTGTTTACGGCCATACCTTCTTTCTGGAAGAGGTTTATGGCCCTGCAGTGGGTCTCTTATAGGCTGGTGATGATGATGATGGATATCTCCATACCATGCTAAACTCCTTAACTTAACTTGCTAAACTCTTTAACTTCTCCATCATTGATCTAACCGTATTTGTATCCATTCTGGTTACATCACATATAATGTTAATATTCACATTATTTCTATTTCATTATTTCATTATATTTTGTATTTTTATAATGGTTTATTATATCTAATATTATATTATTACTGTGAAGAATCTGAAACCACGAATCCTAAAAAAAAAAATATCAATATAGCATGCGAACCTATAATCTAGAAGAACTTCGTTTTTAACCGGAACGAACAATTTTAAGGTTAAAAGAGCCCATCAGACTTCGTAACTATTCGTAATCATACATACAGTGGTACAACAAAATAATCCCAAGGAGGGTTGATGTCAGGCAGGCGGCCGATCGTAAAAATTAAGCCAAATCATATACCACAACATGAGAAACATGTTGTACCGACCCTACTTATGTGGGATAAGGGTAAGAAGAAGAAGATTCACATTATTTCTACATGCAATCTTCTTTCATCTGCCTCTTTCATAACCTAGTACTTATATTCATACAGCATAATAGGTCTTAATGAGATAGAACGTCTATCTGCATGATATTACTTATTATTAAGTAATAACATTGCTGAAAGACTATATAGTGTCAGTGGATTGTCCATAAATAGCCTGAAAGATACGGAAAATGCACAAATAACAATAAAGCTACCAATGAACATCTTTAGAAATACCAACAAATATAAGATTAACAACCAGTGGTCACTTTCAATGAGTACAGATTGTGGAAAAAACTGCTGCATTAAATTTTGAATAAACTAAAAATGAAGAAAATACTATAATCAATTTAAATTTAATAACTCACCTGTAATTCAGGAAAGCTTTGCCTAACTATCAACGTCCACAGGTTGTAGAGAACGCAGAGGGTGATCAACCAGAGCCAGTAGAAGTAGAAGTTCTCGTCCGGGTTGACAACTGTTCGCGGAGCTCGCACTTTCCTCCGCCTATGCCGGTTCGTTGTTCTGTGTTCGCCGGTAGCTCCTTCAGAACCGGTATCTTCTACCTATTAGGAAATTAAATAGCTTTTGGTCCTTAGACACAATAATATATGGGTCTTTCATAATAAATTTACTTTATATTTATTCAATTTCCATGAAATAAAAGGCAAGTTAGTGACAACATTTTAAAAGTTTGCTTGATGAAGGCATCATCTTATTTTGCCGAAATCCCTTAAAATAGATTATTTAATGTAAATTTCAGTCATGTGTTTGAGTCATTCTTTCTCTTGAGATGTAGTCGTACTGTGTTACTGTATTGATAAAAAGTGTGCTTAAATAATTTGTTATTATACATATACGGTGTTATTTGTTAACGTCTACGTCCGGTACCGTGACACACCCGAGAGGCGAGACTACAACGCCACCCGGGGAACCACTATTGACCTGCGATACCGCGCTATTGACTCTATCGGGGTGTTACTACTGACCTCGAACGCTATTGGTGGAAGTTATCGGCTGTTCATTATTCATTCCGGTGTGAGACTACATTGGTGGCATATAAAGGGCAAGATGTCGCTGATCTGGACGCACTCCTATGTGGAAGTTATTGTAAGGCGAAGCTCTGGCCAAATAAATAGTGACAAGTATCTACGATATATTTATTGCCATTCCTGACTGCATCGACCCTATACGTGTTTAGTGTAACATATTACAAAAAAGCTAAATACGTATTGAATACTTGCTTTAAAAAGGTTTCGTATTAAACACACCGCGCTCGCCCGAGGCAAGTTCGCGTTATCCTTTTTCGCAAGTCTAACCTAACGTAACCAAAGCGAGACAAAAGAGCAAGATGGCGAAGATTCAGCGACCGCGTTGCATTTAATACGAAACCATTTTAAAGCAAGAATTCAATACATATTTAACTATTTTATACATATTTAACAACTTTTAAGTTAAATGTAAGTAATTGATATTAATTGGTATTATTTTACTAATAAGAGAGATAAGCGTTTGGGGCAATTTTTAATTTATTCTAATTAGGCCATTAAAGATTCTTAACTGACTACCTTTTATTATACATCGTCTGGATTATGAAAGCCTCTGTGAAAACATTAGGCAATTGTTTTATAGCTCTAACTGTTAGACGAGTATTATGTGACAAATTTACCTACTTCATTGTCATCAAATTTTAATAGATTCAATGATATTTTCGTATTTATCATAATGTTTAGTTCTAATTCAATTTTTTATTATGTTTAGTACAATATCAAATTGAAATATGTATATATATATATTAACACTAATCATTATTAATAATAATCATATTGTTACCATTTAACTCGTAAATATATGCGAATATCTGTGGTAAATTTACAGTTGTTTTGCATGTATTTGTATAAAAAAAATCAGTGCGTTTCTTAACAAATTAGTCGCAAAACTGTGCAAAATAGAAAACAAAAAATCAGGGAAAATTACAGAGAATTTCGAGAATAAATAAATAAATCAAAGCTTATTCATTTGTTACAGGCTCATTAATTGACATTAGAGTAAGTATTTTCGGCTGAGTGCCCTAAGCGCTCGCCTTAGTAGTCCGGTGAAGCTGTTAAGGCCTTACTAGGCCAATAGCGTAGACAGTTAAAAAAAAAGAAACGATGTTGTTAATGCAACACAATGTTAACCTTGGATCGTGTGTACGTGCTATCCATTATGTTTTTTTAACACTTTCCTTTTAAAACTTAAATTTTTATCTTTAATCGCAATATAAATGGTTATTTATGTTGAATTTACAATATTCACTGGTAGGCAGATTAATGAAAAAAGAGGTAATAAAGATACTCGAAATTTTTTCGCAGTTATAAATCTGATTTCGAACCCTTGCTTCGATGGTTGGATTAATTAATCCACTGGGATTTCTATCCGATAACTCTCACTCAAGTCCAATGACATTTGGTATACATTTTATTCGAATACTGTGTCAATTTATACACGTCAGTGGCATTGATTAATTATTGACTACTAATAAAGTATTCTATGGTACTGTGTTCAGATATTTCACCCTGAAGTAGTCTATGAGTGACTTCTTTATAACTGACACTATTCAAATATTCAATTTTTTTAAAATGTTTTTTTGCAACCAATCTTCTAGTACATTATTACTGCCATTGTAGATTATGTAAAGACATATAAGGGTCTCGCAATATTGCATATTTTAATTTATTTAATATACTTCTAATGCATTTTATATAAAATAAATAGCTTTCTGCACTTCTCCTCCATATAAACTTTAACTATGCCAATTTTCACGTTCATCCGTTCGCGCATTTGTCTCAAAAAGGGATACAAAGTTTAGGCTTCACGTATTAATATATATGATTATATGGTACTGTGTTCAGATATTTCACCATGAAGTAGTCTATGAGTGACTTCTTTACAACTGACACTATTCAAATATTCAATTAAAAAAATGTTTTTTTGGCAACCAATCTTCTAGTACATTATTACTGCCATTGTAGATTATGTAATGATATATAAGGGTCTCGCAATATTTTCATTGCTCTAACAAGGTAGTGCCCCCCTTGTTAGAAGTTTCTAGGTAGTTTATTTTTTATTGTAGCACGGCAAAATGACAGCACTGTGCCTGATGATAAGCACAGTACAATCCAAAAACAATGGCGACCACCGAATGATACACTATCCAATGCCGGTCGCCGCTGTCATGCCGGCCTGCAAAAAGCTGCATATGCACAGGCTGATACCGAAACGCGACCCGCAGAAGCGAATCACTATGACGGGCTTTTTCACCATATACGTTGTGGTTGCGATCCAGTCAGGCTGTAAAACCCTACCCTACCTAGTTTTGTGGCAAGTCAGAATCCATGCTCCGTGGTATTATTTCGCATTCACTTGTGCACAATAACCAAACTACACCACGTAAAGCCACATTACACCACCTATATTACAAAATGAGCCAAATAATACAAGATAATGAATAGAATACAAAACCCACTAGGTACATGGTATTACAAGATACCGAAAAAAAACTCTCTCAAGACAATATTAAGACAAAAGATTTTTGTAATTAGAATCCTAACTAAAAACCTGTAGATACGTTACCTACATGATATGTTGACAAAACAAACGGCACGGTAACGCACACATACGTAAAGTAATATTGTAACGTCACATTGTGTTAGATGAAATGTGGAAGTAAGATGGCGGCAGTACCACCCTCTCATAGAAAACTGACGTGAAGTAGCAGTGCTCGCATTGTTGCGTTTTGATAGGTCAGTGAGAGCGCCGGAGGCCCACTTCCCCTCTCCTCCTCTCCCTCTGCCTCCCCTAATTCCTTCCCTCCAAAGGGTGGCAACGCACTTGCGACTCCTCTGGTGTTGTTAGTGTCCATGGACGGTGGTGATCACTTGACATCAGGTGACCCACCAGTTCGTTTGCCACTTATGACATTAAAAAAAAATATATTCTCAATATCGGTAGTGAAACAGAAATAGTTGCTAGGTATAGGCGAATTGTCAGGGCACCCGTCAAAAACAAGCTAGTTAGCCACATGTTTTAACAAGCCGCTGCCGAAGTCCTTATGACGTATCTACAGTTTTTTAGTTATAAAATCATTGATTAGAAACTTACGGTTTCCTGCGTTGCCGGAGTTTGTCTCGTCGAGAAACGCTTCAGAAACGAGTCCTCCCTTTTCAGTGGCGGTTTTTTCTGTATCGCCGAACTTAACTGCACCGTTGTTCGCAGCTTCATCCATCTCTGATTCGATTTTGTTCTGCATCAGTCACCCACTAAATATTACTATCAAAGGTCATCGTATATTAATAGCGTGATATAAATGAATCTTGTTTAAATACAGTACGATTTTAATAAAATTTCCAAGATAGGATAGTTAGGGAGTTTATAAGCAGAGGTAGCCATGCTTTCAGAAAGTTTGTTTTAGTTCGAAAACTCGGTCTGTTTTCTATTCAAAGTTTGTTTGATTCCATAAACAGTGGTTTCCTGTTCAATTAAAACTTGAGTGTACTTCACATAGTATGAACAAAACAAATATACTTTGAAACGTGCATACAAACAAAACTACCTATATCGACATGCGGCATGGCAAATTCATACTATAATAAATAAAAATTAATAAAACTTCACAATACACATAATAGTTTGTATAGTGATTATATCGGTGAGTTAAAAAATCTATAAACTCGTCTATAACTAATACTAAAATTGCATCTATTTGAAGGAGTTCATAACAGTATATTTCAGTATAAAATTATTAAAAAATCAAATGAAATAACACTCAAAATGTATCTCCCAAGTAATAGAAGGAAAGTAGAACGTTCAAAGGTGAACTAGTTATAGAGAATTCACAAGAAAAACACACAAATCCAGTGAGTATAAAGTTCATTCCCGAAGTACCTAACAGACGAAGGTAGCAGCACATTAGTGGGAAATCATAAACAACCATAATACAATAACAAATCCACAACGATTCGGCATTAGCGTCCGTTTTAGATCGAACCTTTTTATTTTCCTGAGAGCCTGGTAGTATGCCATAACAGCTTGAACGTGCCTCCATTTATGGCCGCGTTTGTCAGTGTCTGATCCCGGTCTCTCAGAGTCCTGCATGGACTTGCGAGAGCTTGACGAGCTCGATGCAATGATCGGTCGCCTATAAAGGGATGTACCGTGTTACACTGAGGACAGTTGTGTCGTGTAGTCAATGATATTATAACTATAGATACTTCATAAGCGCTTTGACAGCGCCTTGTTAAAACTTCGCTAGCTAGTTTCCTTTTAACAGCTGCCCCGTCAATCTATAACAAAACATATAACTATTTCTTTTTCACCACCGATATTGAGAATATGCCATCTTCTACTTTTTATCTAAGGCAGTTAACCGTATGTGTGCGCTTTCGTGCCATTTGTTTTAGTAAAAATATCATGTAGGTAACGTATCTACACCTTTTTTAGTTATAATACCATTGCGTGTAGTGTGATAATAGCAGTGGCCCCTACCGTGGGTTTCAAACTTACACGCTTCGATTTTCAATTAAGTATTTATTTGTTTTCTATTTATCGTTAATTATTTGATGACATAATTGTCGAATTGTATAAGTTGAAACTCACAGTTTCTCGATACGGAAACATTAGTAGCGAGACTCCACAAAAGTAGAACATGCATAATATAAATAAGTCAACGTTCTCACTAATCTCGTTCACGGACAGTACAATGCTTATAATCAAATTACTGTGATCCAGTATTAATATTAGCATAACAGTGACGCCTAGTCGTCCAGCTGTGCAGGGTTGTGAGTACTAATTTTGAAACGTTCACTATGCCATTATGCACATTAATTTTTGCGTAAAGACGTCGGGACACCATTTACGTATCGTTAGGTTATTACATAGCTATCAAACAACTTACAAAATAGCAATATAATGAAATCAAATATTATAATATATATTACGCCATTAAATATACATTTTAAATTTTTAGAGTGAAAGTTCTTTGGGCGCGATTATATTAAAGTGCCAATGTCAAATTTTAATGCAACTTGTCAAATGCAACGTTATTGCAACGCTATTGCAACGTTATTGTAACGTCATTGCAACGCTATTGCAACGTTATTGCAACGTTATTGTAACGTCATTGCAACGCTATTGCAACGTTATTGTAACGTCATTGCAACGTCATTGTAACGTTATTGCAGCGCAAAAGTTCTTACGAAAGAGGGCGTAAATAGGTATATAGTTGTGGAGAGAAGAATAAACAACTATGCAATTGAGAAATATATTTGAACGCGATAGAAAAGGTCAAGCAAAAAGAATCAAGGTATCTAAAAAACACAATGTATATAATGGATTTATTAATAATTACAACAAGCGGTTATCTCACATTGTGCAATATTTTCGATAATCAAAGAAGTTTCACTTCTATTACGTGTATTGTAGTAATTTCTTTTAATTATATAATTATGACAATTAATAGCTATTTCGTATGTCACTTGATAGCGATACCGATTGCTATCAGACGTATACGTAACCAGCGTTTTTGGTATCGGATCGTGCTCTTGCTAGGGACGAAGCTATTCGAAAGCGATTGGATGCTACACTATCGACTTACATATCGTCTGGTCTCGCATTCGGCGTGAATGGAGTCAACTTGTTCAATAACCTACAGGTTAGGAAAATGTCTTACTTATAAAAATATTATACATAAAAATTTTCATCGAGTTAAATTAATATAGTCACTTGAGTTAAAAGTTAAATTATGAATTTAACCATTGCAGTAGTTTATTTACGTTGCAATTAATGTTAGAAGTATGTCGGAAGTTGGAATGTGTTTTGTAGTTATTTTAAAATAGCCACAGTAACAATAATTTATTAATACACTTATATGTAATATGTGGTTATCTATAGCTTTTGTTAATAATAACAACCCGGTTGTGTTTTGATTATTATGTATATCAGAAATTCAACGTCAACGTCTGTTATTGTGTTTAGAATTGCGAGATAATTTAGATTTATTTTTCACTTTTTTGGAGAATTTTTATATGTTTTCTCCGTTATAACTTCAAGAGTAAAGCGATAGCAGAGATTATTAAATATCGGCTACAATATTACAAATGTATTCTTAAATAATGTAAATCAAAATACTTTCACTCGTTGTCTAAACACTTAGTTGTGGGATGACTTTAATAATAAACACACAGACAGCACTCTTCTTGTAACGTGTTTGGCTAACGTAATTAATTGGTTATGATGAAGATAACATAATCTGCATATATTATTTCTTTTAAATATATTTCACCATTTTTATAACCCTTGGTTTTGCGAAACTAACCTACCTAATATCCCTAACTAATATCAAAATAAATTCTAAATTCTTGTCTCACTCGGAATACCGTGTTACACAATAATCTCACATATTTAGTTAATTCAAATTAAGTTTTTATTTATTACAAATATTTAAGTCACTGTTTGTTTTAGTTCTCATTATATGAAATTGTGATATCTGCGACACCTGGTGGTATATAAATAAACCGCCTTCGATGTGAAAAAGTAACAAGGCACTAAAAAGCGAAAAATAACTGAATTATTAAATCAACCAAATTAAATAAAAGTATTTATATTTGCACTACCTAATAATATATTTGAAGTCAATGCCAACTGTTAGCACCCACCTCCGGTGCCGCTGCATCACATTCAAGAGACGAGACTACAACACGACCGGAACATTGATATTAGCGGCACCATATTATAAATATATATCTACACTAGCGCCAACATATTAGAGATACACATTGATACTAGCGCCACCATATTAGAGAGACACATTAACACTAGCGCCACCATATTAAAGATACATAAATAAGAATTATTAATATTATATAGATTTTAATAGGACTAATCGAAATCAACACGAACACCACTAAGTCGAGCGCGGTCGACACGAAAGCGAGCGAGACGGCACGAGCGCGAGAGCGAGTCAGCGGATCGGACGGACGAACGGAGAGCGCGGAGCGCAAACACGACCATTCACCACGGCGGCCCGCCTACAATACAACCTACATTTCAAATTTGTTGGAGGTAATAAGAGAGTGGACCCAAACTTTGTATCTAGATGATATGAATTTAGGTTGGCATCGACTTCAAATATATTATTAGGTAGTGAAAATATAAATATTTTTATTTAATTTGGTTAATTTAATAATTCAGTTATTTTTCGTTTTTTAGTGCCTTGTTAGTTTTTCACATCGAAGGCGGTTTATTTTTTTTCTTTATTTTTTTTATTACAAACAACTAACTGACGCGACCACGCATCCCCGTGGCTCAGTAATTACATGTTGAATTCATATTATGAAAATTAAAACGCGGTGCTATCTATAAGATATCTATAGTAGTCGGTTCTACAGTTTTCTGTCAACAAACTCATTTAAAGCGCCATCTGTTCTATACTGATAAAACTTACAACTAATAACAATAATCAACATTGACAATCATTTAAATTTGTAATTAAAAAATATTTAGGTCAATAATCGAAATATAAATAATCCATCGCTCAAGTTGGATCAAATTATTCATAAATGCTATGCTTCATGAAGATCGGTTTAGTAGATTAGGAGTTCATTTTGGACCAACATCTTGACACTGGATTATATATTTAAGATGTTTTTGGGTGATATCCTTAAAATTATGATAAGAAATAGTAATATTGCCATACCCAACTGTTGGACTATAGCTCTTTCCACGAGAATGCACGAATATTGATACCAGGTTACACACGATATATGGGCAATTTAAAACGCTTAGAAACTCACATTCCTATATTGTTCTCACCATACGATACAAGAACATTTCCCAGATTCAGGTAACTTCACGATGTCTTCTTTCACTATCAGCCCGTAACATTACCAATTTAAATTAAAAACTCCAGCGAGTGTTAAGTAATGAACAAATCGATATACCGCTGGTGAAAGTACCCCGACTATGGTGCAATAGTCGATTATGAATAATAACCATACGAGAGTTATTTCTTAAACGTCATTGATTGATTCACAATGTGTTTCACAAGCGCGCAGAACGGATAGCGATTTTTGGAGTATATTTAGTTTATAGTGGGCGGTCTTTTTTTGGCAGGAGATACATTTATAATTTCGTGTCACGACATGCTAGTAAACGTGACCGACTGTATTGCGTGCCTTGCGCCATACTAGCAACGCATAGTATAGCACTCCATGTATTACATATACTGAATAAAATATCAATATATATTATATATTGATATTTTATTATGTCATTATATCGACTATGTTGCAATAGTCGATTATGAATAATAACCATACGATAGTTATTTCTTAATTGTCATTGATAATTCACAATGTGTTTCACAAGTGGACAGAACGGATAGCGATTTTTGAAGTGTAAACTTCTTAAGGCGTGCTAGGCGGTTATTTTTTTGGGAGGAGATAAATTTATAATTTCGTGTCACGACATGCTAGTAAACGTGACCGACTGTATTGCGTGGCTTGCGCCATATTAGCAACGCATAGTATAGCGCCCCAACTGATACATTACACATTGATACGTTATATATTGATATTTTATTATGTGTTTATATCATGTTTTTTTTTATAGTAGCACGGCAAAATTACTGCACTGTGCCTGATGGTAAGCACAGTACAATCCCCAAACAATGGCGACCACCGAGTGACACATTCTCCATCGCCGGTCGCCACTGTCATGCCGGCCTGCGAAAAGCTGGATATGCACAGGCTGATTCCGAAACGCGAACCACAGAAGCGAATCACTAACACGGGCTTTTTCGCCATATACATGGTGGTTGCGACCCAGTCAGGCTGTAGAACCCTACCACCCCGCATTACTTTTAACTATACAATAAACTATATAAAAATGTATATAATTATTGCTCGGAGTGCCAGTAGATGCAAAAGAGTGACTAATGCTAATGATTTTATTCACAAATTATGAAATTTAAATAATTTATTTATACATTATGCCTTAAATACGCAATGGCGGACTTAATGCCGAAGGCATTCTCTATCAGTCAACCATTAGGTTATGCAGAGATAAATGTTGGTAGGTTTAAAAGGAGAAGTTTTTATAAAATTATGTTTAACCTATTTAATTCGCACTATAATTAATTGAAAAATTCTAAAGTTTGAATTCCATTGTTTCGAGTTTTCACCTCTGTCAGCAGTACATATGACTGTCTCGACTATTCTATTTTCGGCGGGTTTTTATGGGTAACAGCATGTTCGACCTAGGGGGCCTGGCATTGAAGTGGAGTCGCCGGAACACACCAACAGGTACTTAGCGACAGATAAAAAAAAACCCCGACCACCATGGGTTTCATCCAGATGTTTTCATTCACCGTCAGCCTACAGTGTTAGCAATTTAAATTAGTAAATATATGCGAATTCTGAAAAATTCGATGGTACATGCCGGGATTGGAATTTGCGGTCAAACCACGCGGCCACCACGACCACAATAAAATAAAAACAAAATATGATTTTCACTTTCGCACGACAGTAAAACAATAGAATTGCCCTGAAATTTTACAACTCATTTCTGAACTGAATAATTCACAATTTTACGATTAGTTCCAAGATTGCCCCTACCACAGTCCTCGGTCGACTATAAACATAACAGTAACAAATTACGGATAGTTTATGAAGGTGAGCTCGAGTTTAGATTAATGTATTCTTGAACAAGATACCTATATACGAACCTGTGCCATGACAGAGGACAAATTGCTAATCAAATCCGACACTGACCGAATCTTAATTAAGCAGATTTTATAAGTTAAGGGTTAGGCACCATTAGTTAGTATATAGGAAGTATAGTTATATAGGAACGTCTACAAAACATTTGCATAATGCATTTGCGTAATCTATGTGTTAGTATAAGATTGGTTTTGAAGTGAAGTGTTTGTTGGTAAATTTCGTTCTCGCACACCAGATTAGGCCTCCCTCGGCAGCGGCTCAAGCCTAGGTCCGTTACCTCGGCGCAGAGCCCTTGAGTGCGCTGCTCGCGCGATATAGTAACACAATCTTACATCACTGGGACAACATTACACATATCACCCCCACACACGTGCACGCATATACGCTTTTACACATGAAAATGGAAGGGTTTTATATTTTCCCTTATCAAACTGAAATAGTTTAGAAAATTATCCAATACAAAATATATATAAGAGTTGTTGAGGTATGTCTTTCGGTCGGGCAGTTCCCGAAGCCCTGGAAGCTTGGGCTGCTCTGCCTCATGGAAAAAGCAGGCCGCCCTTCGGACTGCGCGTCCGCGTATAATATACTGCGAAAACGAAAGAGTACCGTACATACAAGAAGCTTTAAATAATATAGAATATGATGCTGAAATCATAACATTCGATAAGGGAGATCGAGTATGCAGTTTCTCTGAATTCCTTGATAAGTTTGGGGACGATACATCGGTGGAAAATTTCAGGTATTTCTTCTCTAAGGGGCGGTTGCGTTGAATTCTTAAGAATTTAATTTAACACAATTTAAGCGTAACCATCAATAATTTTAAATAAAACACTACGTATTTATTTATTAATAAATTATTCAAATTACAACCACTGTTTACACAAATGGTATGCCTAAGCATTCAAGGTAAATTTTAAAACTAATTTTAGTAGTACAAAGTAACTTATATAATTTGCATAATATTTTAACATAGGTTTCAATTTAATCTAAGGTTGGTTAAAGTGTATAGATCTTGCGTCCTTACTAATATTATAAAAGCGAAACTGAGTTCTTTTTTTCTTATTATAGCACGGCAAAATGACTGCACTTTGCCTAATGGTAAGCACAGTACAATCCAAAAACAATGGCGACCGAGTGATACATTATCCATCGCCGGTCGCCGCTGTGATGTCGGCCTGCGAAAAGCGGGATATGCACAGGCTGATCCTGAAACGCGACCCGCAGAAGCGAATCACTATGATGGGCTTTTTCACCATATGGTGGTTGCGACCCAGTCCATTGCCTCGTTCGTTATTCATCAGGGTGCACCACGTGCAGGAGAGGTTGGCTTGGGTGTCTCAAGTCTTATGATGTTATTCGACACCCCTTACACCCCAAAGTTCGTTTGTTTATTTGTCTGTTATGGTATCAATCCTTTACTACTCAACCGAGCGTCATGGAAATTTGCATATACGTCGCCAGTGGTACAGAACAGGATAATACTGTCAGTTTTTTTTTTATATTATAGGAGGCAAACGTACATGTGTGTCACCTGATGTTAAGTGATCACCGCCGTTCATTCACACTAGCAACAACAGGGGAGTCTTGCGACTCCTTGTGTGCGTTGCCAGCCTGTATTTGGGGGAAGGGCAGGGGCGTCTGGTGCTCTCACTGACCGACCAAAACGCAACAATGCAAGCACTGTTACTTCACGTCCTTTCTTTGTAAGAGGGTGGTACTACCCCGGACCAGCCGATCCATTCATGCTGATACCAGTAATAGTTTCAGCGTGGCTCTACCACCTACATAAGTGTAGGGTACCTTCGATTTAGAAAAAAAGTACTGCTTTCAAGAGATAGATTGACATTAAAACGAGCGAAGCCGCGAGCATAAGATAGTATATAATAGTTATTTGTTCCAGACCAACGGATTTCGATGCTGAAGATACTATTGCATTCCTTTTGCCGACAAGTGGTACTACTGGACCGCAGAAGGCGGCCGTTGCAACACATAAAAATTTTGCCATTACCCTACCCAGCAAATGGTGAATATAAATTAATATTCGTTTATTAAGGTCTCTCTCTCTTCCTGACTATTTGTCCCACATGGTGGTGGGGTCAGCCTTCCGTATTTTACTTCTCCACTTCGCTCTGTCCTTGACATCGTCTTCGGTAACTTTGCACTCGTTCATGTCCTTCAGAACTACACCCTTCCAATTTGTTTTGGGCCTGCCTCTGGGTCTTGGAAGGGATAGTTGGAGTGTTAAATTCCCTACGTAGTCTGTTGGCTTTCTTTTCACGTGACCATACCATCGCAGCCTACTTTCCGTAATCTTATCGGCAATGTCGCGCACTCCTAGGCTACCTCGCACGTATTCGTTGCGAATTTTATCGAGCCGCGTTATGCCACACATCCACCGTAACATCTTCATTTCGGCAACTTGGATAGTATGGATGTTCTTTTTATTTGCAGCCCATGTTTCACTGCCATACATAAGGACTGGTCTTATAATGGACTTGTAGACAAGACCTTTGAGTTTAACAGACATTCTTCTATCGCATGTAACACCCGTCACTTCTCGCCATTTGAGCCACGCTGCGGCTATCCGGTGTTGAATGATGGCTTCAATGTTTCCAGACTTATCCATTACATTTCCCAACTTCCCAACCACACTAATATTATTAATGTCAATAAACAAATTCTGAAATTTAATTATTATCATCTATGAAAATACAAAAGAGAACACGTTTATTTTATTGTTTTGAGTTGATTGATTTGAAAAATTATATTTGTATTTTATACCCTACTAGGTTATTCACAAGACTTCTCTCGAGGATTACCTATACGTCATAAGAAACCATATATAGGCGTATATTCTACCTATCCTCGGGAACGGTACGTTCTTTCTTTCTGTATAAAAGTTACCTTATCTCTCTGTTTTCTATATCGCTGACAATGTATGCATAATTCGACTATGATTGGTTGGGTAAGTGAGGCGTAAAAGCGTAGAGTTTTTGCATAGTGGTAGAGTTTTTTCTAAGTACACCTGACTAGCTATGACCCTCAAGTTGAAGATCTATCAGTGTTATTGTGTTCCATCAGCTACAATTGTGAGTTACTCTCCCCCTATGTTTAGCGTGTTTACCATCTTCCATTCCATTTTAAATTAGATGAGACTGTGTTCAAACGCTCGCATATAACGTATAAAAAACTCACTTTCGCATTTATAATGTTAGGATTTACTTAGGAATTTACAAGCGAACTATCGCTACACTGTAACAGCTAGGAACGGAGGATATATCATATAAAGTTTAGGTCAGCCAATTGATAAGCCAGACCGAAATAATAATATAGGCAAGAACTGTAGTAAGATGCATAGCATCGGTAGTCGAGGATGTGTCGCCGCCCAACCAACCCAACCAGAACGTTATCGAGAATAGACAAACTGCGAATGCCTATATCAAGTAATTTGTCATGAGACAATCACGTGGTCCGCTCCTTGTGCTTTATACGAAATGTATTTAAGCTCACAGCCTTTCTTTGCTATTTTTACCATACGCATCGTAAAAATCTTCATAAACATGCCTTCACAGATAGTTAATTAATGGTAATATTTTCAATTTATTCCTATGTTTAAAAGACCAAAGTATATGACACATTACATTTTATCAGAAAATTACTGAAAAGTGTATATCTAAAGTCAAAGGGTGTAAATATATTAACACAATCATTTAAAAGATACTATCCAACAATACCAGTGGGTTGGGCGCTTATGCAGCATGACTGGTTAAATAGTTGCAATACTCTCACAGATTACTCAGTACTTGCTTCTTGTTCTAAATCAATTAAAAAAATAGGTGCTTAATATTTTACCTAATTGAGAAACGCAAAACTGGTATACACTCAACATCAGGTGATTTACGCCAAAACAGAATGGTGTAATAAATGAATTACGCCCTGTCGCGTACTCTGGCCCATATAACATATAACATTTTAATAATTTTATCGCCGGTTATCGCAGGTTGTACAGTATTGTTAGCAAAGTCCAAAAAATACACCTAGATACTTACTGAACAACAAAATCTTTGATCTCACATGGAAACTCGAATGGCTCCTACTAAGATCTCTAATCTCGAAATATCACGCCCCGAAGAAAATTATTGTGACAGTTTTAATTATATACTAGCTGCCCACCCGGGCTTTGCATGAGTGTACTTACAAAGAAAGTAAGGCCAAATCTCCCCTTTACAGTACGATCATGTAATGAAATATACGAGTACAACTAAACATCAATCTGTTAATTTTGTCAATATTTTTGAAGATCTTTGTACTGTCTTCTGTTTCAGTTACTGCACTCACACATTACACTGCTAATTGCCTACATAATTTAATGGGAACTGCAAGTCGATCAATTCCAAGTATAAATGTAATGAACTTCATAAATAGGCAAATAAGTTTATGACAACTAGTCTATTAGTAGAGAAAAACAAAAACTCGATTAAAAATTCTTTTTTTAAATAGATGTTATACTTAAGTCCTACAATTACTATGAATCCAATAAAAGATCTCATACGTTACAATTTATCAAAGCGTTTAGACGAAACAGAAACAGAAAAACAAAATTTTAATTCGATAAAAAACTTTTGAAGAATGTCTGTTCCATTAATCTAATACGGAACTAACTGTTGCTCGGTTCTACTCTCAGAGAAATCCGGGTAAAGCCAGATAGATAACAAACTTGATTTTGATTAATTTGCAAACTAAGCTCTGGACAGTGTTTTAATTAATGATTGTTGCTCTTAGGTTGTTTACTGAGTGGTAAATTACGTGAGCCATGGTATAACTTTGTTTATTGCTACTACTTTTAGTTAAAACCGATTTCCACTAACCGATGCACAAGTATAACAAATTTTTGGTCCATCCATTAAACACGATCTTTGACGTAGGATTAAGAAGGCAAAAGATAAAAATGTTTACATAATAACTTTGTGGACTAAAAATTATTTTAGTAACCAATTTAGATAATCTAAAGAATATAGCAGCGTGCTATGTGAGAAATATTTAATAGATACGTAAAAAGATGGCTGGTACATGCTATTGATATATTAATTATGCCTAACTGGATTACAAATACCATACAATTCGTGTGACCTCTACTTAGTAGAACGCTTATCTAAAGTCTGCCTAGTGTAGTAAACAGTAATCGTAAACATCTCGTTGGTCATTATTGTTTTTAACTGTGCTTGTTATTAGTTATATTGCTGTCACTTTGTCATACAGAAAAAGAATAAAAAAGAACTTATTAGTATATTACCCAGTCGAAGACGAATTACTACTTTATTTTTAAATTCACATATCTGCGATTAATTCATTTTAAAAAGGAACGAAATTATTAATTTTATCACAAAATGAATTTTAAATACATTCTGCATTAATACTGTATTATTAATTTTATCACAAAATGAATTTTAAATACATACTGCATTAATACTGTAAAGTCTTCATTCATTATTCATAGTTTTTTTTCTATTTAATCTCTAAAAGTACTGCTCAGATTTGAAAAATTCGTTCTACATTTTATAATCTAATAGCAACCGGCCTGCAGGCAGTGTCGAGTCACGACTTTTTTATGCTGTAATTATTTTGTCTCGTTATTTCCTTTAATTAAAATGTTACTAATAGTTTGAATACGCTATCAATTTTAGGGTGACTTTGTATTCCCCGTAAAAACAAAATATTTATTTATTAAAGACACATTTTAGGATTTCAACGAGTCTTATTATTGATGACAATTCTAATTCTACAATAATTTTTGTATAGATATTTATGAGTCATTATTTTATTGAAATATGAGTATTATATATTATTTTTTTATTTAGTAAGGGCATTACATTATATAAGAGCATTCTTTTTTATAAATTATCAGTTTCAGAATATTATATACTTCTCAACTATAAAATATTATATTTTGTTATATTATAGGTGGTAAACGAACAGGCGGGTCACCTGATGGTAATTGATCATCGCCGTCCATAGACAATGGTAACACCAGGGGAGTCGCAAGTGCGTTTTCAGCTTGTGTTTAGGGAAGGGAGGGAGAGGGAAGAGAGCAGGGAGGTGGGCCCCTGGCGCTCTCACTAACCGATCGAAACGCAACAATGCAAGCACTGTTACTTCACGTGGATGTTTCTGTGAGGGGGTGGTACTACCCCGAACGAGCCGACCCATTCATGCTGAAACTAGTAATAGCTTCAGCGTGGCTTTACTACCACCTACAAAAAGCCTATGAAAATCGGTCGGCATTAAACAAATTTTTATAATATGTAAATTTGTTATTTTATGTACAACAGTGATTATTTTTATAGCCTATTAAGTTCCGAATGATATATGTTTCTCAGACACAAAATATAAGGAAAATCGTGAGATATTCCATTAAATTGTAATGTTTGAATACATTTTCTTGCATTATAATGACTTTTATACTCAATCAATGTGAAATAAGATATATCTCCTTTGTACAAAATTTCATCAAAATCTGTTATCGTAGTACAAGTCAGGGAATACGCTAAATGGGCGTTATACAGTGGACGACGTCCGCCCGGTCCTGCGGGAGTGGATGGGACGAGAATGGGGCTCCCTGACATTCCGGATGGTGCAGGTACTCACCGGGCACCGGGCCATGCTAGGCAGCGAACAGGCTTGGCGAGTTATGGCCTCCTTCTGCGAGGAGGTCATCTCGCAGAAGGAGGCGGCGGAGAGGGCCCGTGAGATAGATTCTCTAAGTGGCCCTTTCCGCCAATAGAGGGCTGGCGGGAGGAGGCGGCATTTTGCTCGACTCCTCCCGCCACCGTAGCCGGACCTGAGGGGATGGGCCGGGGGGCCCATCTTCTCATTGCACAGGTTCGGCGGACGAGGGGGGGCAGCCGGTGTGTGCCCGGTTGCCTCTCTATAGGTAGGAGCCCGGCGGTCACCTTCCGCCGGGCGGACCGTTGGGGCCGCTCTCCAAGGGGAGAAGCATAGATCGATCCCTTGCCGCCCCAACAATACGGTCTGTCGGTACACCGTGGGGTTTTGGTCCGTGCGAGTCAGACATAACCCACCCTCTCCCCCGGGAGGGTGGCGTATACATAAGGGATTTCCCCACGTAAAAAAAAAAGGGAATACGCTAAGCGACAACGAAGAAAGATCGCGTGGCGGGACTCGAAATATCGAGTATAATTAAATAGCTAAAATGTTTTAAGGTTTTGGCTATCTTTTTAATATAATTGTTATAAAATTGTAATAAGTAATAATATGTTATTAGAAAAGTAAAACATCTCGAATCGATTCAGTACCGTGGTAGGGGCTACGATCGCCAACCGACATATTTCTGACAGAGCCGACGTATCGATTGTTTTATTCTCGGATCACGGGGTGTCCGGTGGCATTGACAGTATATGTGAGCCTACCTTAGGTAACGATTACTCAATTTATGTCCTTTATTGCTGTCGTGTCTCGTTAGTTCAGTACCGATGACCTTTCTTTAAGGGCGTTGTATAGATTTATGTAGACGCTATAAATTCAGTAGCTACCGTATCTAATTTCAGTCACAATTTACTTATGTTGATCTATTTCATACGTATTTACTATACGCCTCGTAGGACGCGCGTTGAATTTCAACACACTCAATTTATGTCCTTTATTGCTGTCGTGTCTCGTTAGTTCAGTACCGATGACCTTTCTTTAAGGGCGTTGTATAGATTTATGTAGACGCTATAAATTCAGTAGCTACCGTATCTAATTTCAGTCACAATTTACTTATGTTGATCTATTTCATACGTATTTACTATACGCCTCGTAGGACGCGGGTTGAATTTCAACACATGGATTGCTTTCTGTGTTGTGTTTATAAATTATAATGTTATGTCTGGGTGATATAATTAAAAAAAAATCAAAAGCAGGCAAACGAACACGTGGGTCACCTGATGTTAAGTGATCACCACCGTCCATAGACACTAGCAACACCAGGGGAGTCGAAAGTGCGTTGCCAGCCTGTGTATGAGGGCGGGGGTAGGGATAGGGAAAGGGAGAAGGGAGGCGGGCCTCCGGCGTTCTCGCTGACCGAACGAAACGCAACGATGCAAGCACTGTTACTTCACGTCGGTTTTCTGTGAGAGGGTGGTACTACCCCGGGTGAGCCGACCCATTCATGTTGAAACTACTAATAGCTACAGCGTGGCTCTACCACCTACATGTTATATGCATATATATATATATATATATAAATATATATATATAGTTCTTTTGTCCGTGTGTTTTTCTTTTTGTGTGATATTCAGGTGGATTATTAAAAAGGGTTGATCGCGTGACGAGAAAAGCCGAACTGTAAATGCTTATATCGCTTAGATACCATATAGCGCGGCTACGTCGCATGGTTTGCTTCCTTCATAAAAGTCCTGCTTTGATATGTGTATAGAAGTTGTGAATATTGAGATGACGTCTGACCGGGGTGAGTGGAAGAGAAAAACATGTTGTGCCGACCCTACTTACGAACTTTTCAAGAAACTGACCTCGTAAGCCATTCATTCTATTTTAATGATATTATGTTACTATAAATGGTAATTATAGTACCTAATAGTAATAATTAAGAAGTTAAAACAATATTGTTTTTGAAAGAAGACTATGGAACGAATTATCTCGTAGTTATACTTTAAGCTTAATAACTATACGGGAAACTGGAACGCAGTAGTTAATGTGAGCCAATCATAATTTTATATTATCTATCCTATAGCCACCGATCTTTATTTACACTGATATATTACGACTTTGTTCGTAGCTGTACTTATATGGCAAAAAAAGAAAGGATGAGATAACTCATAGTGGGCCTCTTGGGCAAGTTCATAAACTACGAGATAAAATATTATTGAGTTTTTTGGCGGGATCTTAGCCTTTCTTAGTGGCTTTTATATTTTATTCGTAATCTTGTGTTACTTGACTCTGTATTTTGTAATATTGGTGGTATTTTACGTAATATAGTTCAGTTATTTTTAATAAATGAAGTGGATGGAGAATAATACCACGGTCCGTGAATTCTGAGTTAAAAGTATCGCAAGATACCTGTAATATTATTATTAGAATCTGGATGATTGGTTATAAAAAAAAATACCGTAAAAGGTCCAATAAGAGTTTTTTTTTCTCGGACTGACTATGCTATTGACCTGGCAAGGTCTTTACAGCTTAACCCGACTTCTCAGATCTCAGCACTTTCAGCACTCAGCCGATTTGGTTTTTAGGTAACATACACAAGGGCGCACGGCACACCTCGGCTTGGGCTGTTACCTGAGAAGTCGCGTCTGAAATAGCTAAACTATTCTAAGCTATTCATACATATATTCATTTGTGAATCATACAATCGAAATTGCATGGTTCACAAATGCATACGTGTATATCGCAATGGAACGAAGTAAACTATTCGGTTCAGTACGATAAGGGAAAAGAACAAAACCCTTCCACCATGTGTATATATGTGCACGTGTGTGAGAGGTAAGAGACTATGTAACACTAATATGAGTAATAAACGGACATTCACATTATCTCTTTTATTGGAAAAGATGTATTCAGCGAGATACATTTACCAGCTTTGATATCGCCTACATAAAGACACGTTCTGAATTAAAGATCAAGGAAATGAAAGGAATCTCATTTTCGCTTTTTATTGCTTCGAATAATTTTATCAATACACTTATCGAATGGCTTTAATGACTTACTTTTGGGTCGATAGTTCCCGTGATCAATTCCTACACATGACTTGTGTGTGATGACCAATACTGTCAATATAATGTAGTACTCCGAAAGCGTTTGTTTGGACACCATGTAAGTTGGTAGACCTACGTGTCTTTTTAATAAATAATGTTTTTGTGCTGCGTTGAATTATATTATATCTGGGAAGTTACTATTGACCTGCGTCCGTGCTATTGACTATATCGGGGGAGTTACTATTGACTTGTTTCCGTACTACTGACTATATCTGGGGAAGTTACTATTGACTGGCTACTATTTACCCCACTCTGAAACATCATTGGTTGGAGGTATCGGCTTTTCATGCATCTTGATTATTATTGGCTGCCAGCATTGGCTGAATGTTTTAAAAGGCATTCAATGACGAGATACTCAGCGTCTTCGGTCAGATAATTGGATTATTCATATCTACGCATAATTCGTAACTATATTCAGTATTGTATTTCTGTATCGGCTAATATATTATTCAATTGGTATTAGTGGATTGATTGATCAGATTATACCCGTGACGTAACTATGGATGACGTCATACTTTCGCATAGATGCCATTGTAGCTTTGTTTTAACATATACTTAACAATAAAACAAATCGAAACGCCCGTTGCTTATAGTTGAACAACTGTACGTTACTGTACATATAATTAGATATAAAAAAGTCTTGGTGATGCACTGCAATACTAAACATGAGTAGTACGCGAAAGATTGCTCAGACAGGTAAGTACATGATTATTTAGCGTATTTTCGGGTCTCTAATTTTATTGCCTAAATAGCTGTGCCCGCGATTTCGTCCGTGTAGAACCTTATGTAAAAAACGGTAATTAATAAAATTATTGAATGTATTAAATCCGTTTACTTATCTACAAATCTCTCGTACCTACGCGTTCTACCTCGTCATTAAAATTACAATAAAATTTGATAGAGTGGACCGATTTTAATGAAACAAAGTCTAAGGTATTCTCGAAGATATGATTTATGATTTTCTTGGTATGGTTTTATTGTGCACCCAGTACTTTAGCTGTGATGCGTGCTCATACAAATATATAGACAGATACAAATATATAGATAGATACACAGACTTGTCTAAAAATATTTGAAATGTGTTTTATTCCTTATTTCCCGATAACTGCAACAAATTTTTCCCGAAAAAGGACTTAGTACAGATATTTAGATTCTTATTATATGAATTATGTGGGGCGCGTCCGCGAGATTGAAAAAAATGCACTTTTAATAATAAATATTTAATATCAAAGAATACACTTTTACTTATATTAACTTTAACATTAAAAGGTAACTATTGTTCGAGGTATGAACTAATAGCTACGTACTAAACCTAGAAGAAGTCACAACCGTTCGAAGTCTGAACCGAGAGTTTCTAACCTAATCTAGAACCTAACCTAAGAGATGTGACTACCGCTCGAAGTCTGAACGAATAGTGGCTTTAACTCTAATTCAATGCATGAGGTGAGCCTCACGATCCCAGGGTGGTGACGAGGTTCCAATTCCCCGTACTTGTCGCCTCATGTCGCGTGATGTGCAGGTGGCCGATGTGTCGCAATGGTTACAAGTAAACGGTGAATATTATGTCGCAACTTGGCTGTTACCGTGTGGTATGATGGTATAACACCTCCCCCCGTACTTCAGCGACTATTTCGAAACTGGGTTTGATAGAGTCGCTGAAATAATGCTGTGGTCGACCTTTATGTTGCTTGGCTTACATCTTGTCTCTGGTACAGCATATGTTCTGATAGATGTTGCGGTTTCCATTTCTTGAAT
>MU159845.1:102732-121438 GCA_015888305.1 Antheraea pernyi | reverse complement strand
TCGAGACGTGCCTTGCACTGCTCAATAGACACACAAATGAAGGAATTTTGAACCGCATTGTTACCTGCGATGAAAAATGGATTCTGTTTGATAACCGCAAGCGCTCAGCAAGTTGGTTGGATCCTGGTTCAGCATCTAAACAACGAAAACGAAAACTTACCTCTAGAAAAGTGATGGTCACTGTTTGGTGGGCTAGCGCCGGAGTGATTCATCACAGCTTCTTACCAAACGGGGATTACTGCAGATGTGTACTGTGAAGAACTGAACACAATGATGGAGAGAGGTTCATTTTTCAGATCGAAATTCCCAGAACGGAAGCGAGCAAACCAACAACGGGTGTTGCGTTGGTTTGTAGTGTTAGCTCCGTAAACGTCGTTGATGTTGCGTGCCGCTTGTGCCGCGTTGCTGTCACGACGCTACTAATATTCCATAATTACTCGAATTTTTAACGTATCCATGATGACAAAAAAGATTGAAATGCGATGAAAATGTAACACTAATCAATAAACAAATGACTACTTATGGAAAAAGAATTCCATGTTTTTAAAATAAAATTAATTATAAATTAGAATTCTTAGCCAAACAAAAATTATTTTGATTTGAAATGGCCAGTGCTGCAGAACGGTAATTTCGTCGGTAAAGACCTATTATTTTTGGTCATCCTATGTGAAAAATTATATTACATATTAGAAGCAAATAGAAATATTATGGCATTGACATACAAACAAATATGTGCATAACATATATTCACAACTACTATATCTAAGTTCTGAAATGTTATGAATGATTTTGTTCAGTGGAAAGGTGAAATGTCCAATATCTTTTGATAAATTATTATGTATACTTAATTTACATATTAAACAAACGAATGAAAATTATTACAAAATTGCGTTAAATTATTATATTATTATCGCCGCGTTATTATCTGTTATTTTTACATATAATTTATTACTACTAGTGGTCGCCTGGTGGTCGAATTTGACCATAGTTCATTGATTTTTTAAGTTTGAACATTATTAGGGTTATTTGGTCAAAGGGGATTGCATCCATAATTAAAGGCTTTCATTTTTGTTAAATTACATTATATAAATATAAAATAAATAAATATAATATATAAATAAATATAATATATAATAATAAAACAAACCTAGGTTTAGATAAAAATTGAAGCTAATTATACATTTGAAACAAAAAACTAGTGATTAAAAACGTGGTAAAGCTTTCAAATTGTAAGAAAACATAACTTTACGAAAATAAGGAAAGTTATCCCAACTCATGACACAATTATCAATTAATTTTACACGAGATCCGTGTCGGATAACGGGTATCATTTACCGAATAACGCCGCACATTATTATAGTTTTTCTTAGAAATGGTTTATTTTTATCAATTTCGTTGCATACATCCCGCAATAGTCAATCTATGATTTTCACCACTTCCACTGGACCCATGGATACTTCATCAATAATTATCAATAATGATGAATTTATGTAACGACCATAGCCACTATTTGCAGTAAAATTCGCTACAGAATTTTTTTAAATGGTTATAAACATCTAATACACATTGTGTAAAGTGCTACCTTCAAATGTCAGAGTTGAAGTTATGCCACCGGATGCTGTTAATAAAACGAAGATTAATTTAATTTGTGAATAATTTGCAAAAAGACATTATTCCGACATCATGATACAAAACTTCACGAATCCTTTGACCAATGGGATTACGTTATTTTGTATTTACTATTTCGTAATATTCACAAAATGGACATTATGAGGAATATTGATACGCCACCCAGTATCACCATTTGTAAAAGTAATATATATGCTACGGAGTATGACGATGAACCCAAAACAGAGATGTTTTTAATACTACCATTAACTTTTGAAAAATTAATCCATTTTCGTTTAAACCTCATCGTCAACTGTACTAAATATAACTGCTACATCAGTTTGAAATTCATTATTGTAACGTCGGAGATCTATGTCATTGTTTACTTTCATTAGCATACAAATTTCCTTATTTTGATTTCCACCTCTCTGAAATTGATCCTTCATCGCAATAAATTACTACATAATCATTAAAATAAAAAGGTTTACTGCGCTGCAATTCAAAAGAAATTTCATCAATTATGCGATCATTGCATGTTCGATTAAATTGTTCATGTGATCTATAACTAACAGCAGTGTCAACATCGTAAAAATACTATTCCGCATAATATGATGAGGGGCCGTATCCAGCAATCATTGGACTCGCTCTGTGATAAAAAAATACTATATAAATGATACATACACTCCATCTGTAACTATATCGGAAACTTTAGCTTCTTAGCTAACTATGGCAAACGATGAAATGTATTTGCAAATGTTTACAAAGTAACTTAAAGTGAATCCATCATTAAATGATTTAAAATATTATTGACTTAAGGCTGGTAATATTGCTTTATTCTTATGACAATATGAAGTAAATGCAGTCCTGTCACCTATAAATTTTGACACTACAACAATAAGACCAAAGAGAATAATTATTATAACAGGGGTTTCATAGAATCATTAAAGATATATAATTATTATATATTAATTAATTATTTAAGTATCTGCTAAAGTATATTATGATTTTACATTTTATATATTCGAAACGTTTCATTTTCGTCGAACGTAAGTCATGTTAATTAATTATTTAAGTATTTGCTAAAGTGTTTTATGATTTTACATTTTATATATTCGAAACGTTTCATTTTCGTTGAACGTAAGTCATGTTAATTACTTATTTAAGTATTTGCTAAAGTGTTTTATGATTTTACATTTTATATATTCGAAATCTTTCGTTTTCGTCGAACGTAAGTCATATTAAAATAAAAGGTAACTAAAATGTAAGAGTAAAATAACGAATGACGAAACGTATATTTCATTTCTTACATGCGTGTATATGTTCTGTGTCATTGAAGCAGTAGTGCGTGTAATTGTACATTGTAATGAATTTAATCTGTTTTAATGCATTTTATATAAAAACATAGCTTTGTGCACGTCTTCATATAAACTTTAAATATACCAAATTTCACGTTCATCCATTAGCGCAATTCGCTTTAAAAGGCGTACAGAGTTTTCGCTTCACGTATTAATATATAGATACCTGTAGCAATCACAAAAATATACGTAATTTGGAAAAAAATACAGGTAAGATTACTATCTATCTTTTTAATTTACGACCCAGGCAACGATTTCCATAAAAACAGGCTCAGGCAGATAGACATATCTACATATTTAGTGATTTTGACCGAAATAATAATAATTTATGGCTCCCGATCGAAAAACGGGTACGAAACGAGATGTTTTGAACGTTAAATGATTTATAAAATGAATATTCATTTAATACGTAATATTTACATAGCTAAAAACCGTGCTTAAAATTTTCCAACCGCGTTTATAACAGTACTGACGCAAGTTCAATAATCTACAGTAGGTGCATCATGTCTCATCCAGCAATTTTATGCACCGTTTACACGCAATTAACTGGAGGCGATGGCCGAATGATTGTGGTTCCGGTTGCGATGACACACAAACCTCGTGTACTATCGAAGCTGGCGGGTGGTGGATGTGCTCTAACTGTGATTGCGTATAATGAATGTTCCTATATAGCGAGTATTGGCTATTGAGCCAAAATTAATGAAATATTTTTACAACTTTGTGAGTGCTAAATTCATTTGGTTGTTTGAGCAATGGTGACTCAGTGAGTACCGTGTTCGCGTCGATTGGCTATCTTCGAATCCTGTAAAGAGTCGGAGCTTTCCGATGAACCATAACATCGAGACGGTTTTATACGTATTATGATGGAAGACTTTTTCTAATGCCGTTTTTTATACTTTATTAGTTTGAGCGTTTGACCACAATCTCCTTTGATATTAAATAACAACGTGGTCTAAGATGGTAAATACGCCAGAGCTGAAGGGGACTGATACTCAACTGCAGCTACCGAAACACACCAACAGGTGCTTGGCGGCAGATTTTCAACTTGACATTAAAACTAGCCATACGGACTTAGAATAAACCCTAGCACCATGTAAAATACACCATGCAACCTGCCTGGTTAGCTGGGCTATAATTTGTAAGTCTCATCATCAGCCGTAAGAGACTCACTGCAGGGTCATAGGCCTCTTCCCGATCGAAAGTATGGGCATAATCACCACACCAGCTCACGGAGTATTGGCAATTCAAACTCTGAGAAATCCACAGTTCTATGTTTTTCTACATACGGTCATACTACGAGAACATTTCTCAGATGATCGGGATTCCTCACGATGTTTTCCTTCACCGTCAGCCGATAGTGTTACCAATTGAAATTGGGAAATTTTCACGAATTCAGAAAAAATAGTTGGTACATGCTGGGGTTCGAAGCTGCGGTCATCGACTTTGTAAGTCTGTCACCAAGCAAATACACCTGGAATACTCTTTCATTTAGCATGTTACCTTCTTAGTCAATATCGTCATGTAACAACAAAATGAGATTGTGATTCAACACCAACCATCAAGTACGCGTCATCACATCGTTTTGTTTTAATTCTGTACCTCTTAAAAAAACTTTTCCGCTCTATTCTATCAAGCTACTGCCATTTCAGCATACTAATCCTTTGAGATAAGTCAATAGCCTCGTTTGTCTGTCCGATAAAATAATTTAGAGATATGATCTTTTACATCTTGAGCCGATTCCAGTGTCTGGCATGAAGATTTTAAGTGCAATGCACAATTGAAGGCGATGTCAGATTTATTACGACTTGCCGCGATGACATATATAAGCTCTTGTGAGTTTCGCGGCGATTGATAAACGATGTACTCGCATTTTGATTATACACGGCTCCGATTAGCAAATTATTATTGAATGTAACGTATCGTTTATTATTAAAATCAATTATAATCGTAAAGGTTTCACGTTAGACATATGCCGTATATAGCTTAAAAAAAATTAAAATATAATTCTTGTTTTATTTTTAATTTGACGTTATTCACTTCAACGTCGCGAGTTACGTAATCAAAAGACAGAAAAATAACCAACGAGATATGAATAAAGAAGGCGTATGTGGTTATATATAATTATTTTTAACAATTCTGCATGTGTGCAATACAGTTCCATTCGGAAGCAGAAAAAAGAAAAATGTTAAGGGTTTTTAAACTGTTGTGGAGTATCTGTGAGATAATGGGTTAATAACTATTGGTATTGTTATATTAACTTTCCATCGAGTTCTGATTCAGTTAGGTAAACCTAATTAAAGCTATTACTGATTTCAGCATGAATAGGTCGGCTAGTCCGGGGTAGTACCACTTTCTCACAGAAACACCCACGTGAAGTAACAGTGCTTGCATTGTTGCGTTTAGTTCGGTCAGTGAGAGCGCCAGAGGCCCACCTCTCTCCCCCCCCAAACACAAGCTGGCAACGCACTTGCGACTCCCCTATTGTTGCTAGTATCTATTGACGGCGGTGATCACTAAAAACAAAGAGAACCGCCTGATCGTTTGCCAAAAAAAAAAATGTTTATCTCGTTTTTCTTTTTAGTGTAACTTGCTGATCAATTGTGTGTGTGAGAGAGAGATAAATGGTTTTACTTAGTTTTACAATTTTTTTCGTATAATGTGATATCCGGCCCATTGCAGTAAATTGTTTGTTATGTTATTATACTTATTATTATTACATTCAATGTCGTATGTAGTATTTAGGCTAGTTTAATGTTTAAAATGAGTTATAGTAATATACATACTATTAAAATGCAAACAAAGAATATTATATTTCATAGTAGGTGACTTTGTAAATTTTGTAATCCATTGTAGTGTAGTATCCGTAATATAATATAACTTTAAAGCAATATCAGATTTAGGCGGGATCCTGTTCTATGGACAAAAAGGTACTTAGAATGAGACTTCAATCCTAATTACCCTAATTTTATAAAGACGAATGTGAGTTTGTCCCTTTCGTTTTCACGTCCTAACTACTGAACCAATCTTAATTAAATTTTGCAGACACATTGTTAGGGATACAGACGAAGGCATAGGGTATAATATTTCATCTAGAAAAATCTACTGTACACGAGGGCTGGCGCCATGGTGCGGGAAAAGGCTAGTTTTGATTTATAATATAGACGCTGGCTTTCCTATACTTAAAAACATTGCGTGTATCAGTGTGTACACGCGGATGACGTGATACTCCTTTAGCTTATATTTATATTAAACTAGCGGGCCCAGCAGACGTTGTCCCGCCATGATTATAAAAAAAATCCTAGCCAAATTATATATCAAAACGTTCCTCAAGAATCACTTTATCCACTGGAGACCCCCTTAAAAATCTGTTCAGTAGTTTATGAGTTTATCGCGAACAGACAGACAGACAGACGCGGTAGGGGACTTTGTTTCATACTATGTATTGATTATATATTTTCTTATAAGAATGCTCATAAACTAAGTACAAAGTACCGTACTATAAATACCTAACTATAAATGTAATCATTCTTGTATTCTATCAGACGCAGACTGACACTTACACATACATACCTACCTTATGCTTAACGCGTAATGCGTAACGCATAACGCCTGATGAATAGTATTCCATACCGTGCCATAAGTCGTTTCACTTCAATGACGTGGCTCAATGATAAGCATACAACAAAGTTACACATTCATTGTTAAAATATACAAGTAAACTATACATAAAAAGTAACTGTAATTTGTCGCTGTTTAAAATAATAAAGCACACACGTAATCATCGGTTGACTTTCATTAGAGTTATTTTTAAGGTGTTAATTCGTGAGTTCGCACTTTACTTTTAATTGTATTTACATAACGGAATTTTATGTGATTAACAAATCGATACGATAATTATCAATTCCTAATAACTGGTTTATCATTTGCGTTAACATCGCGAATTTATTTCGCATTTCGTGAACTCTCTATAATAATTGTTAAAGTAGACGCTCTCTGATTACACATCTTTAAAGTCTATGGATTCAAATAAAATTTAAAAGCCTATTCTTTGTTCGAATTATTCTACTTTTTTTATGAGACTTTTACTGGCAATTACTTATGTCTTTTCAGATTAAAAAAAAAAAATTATGTCTGTTTTTTTTTATCTCTGGAACGTTTGTGTCGATTTTGACGAGTATTTCACTGGAAGATAGGTAATTAAAAACATTATTTAAGGGTAAAACAAACAATTATAATAATACGGCAGGGCTTCACTGCAGGCATTCCAACGATCTGAATATGTAATTGAATATTCAGTGAACACATAGTTTCGAAATAATAATGCTTCCTACTAAAGCTCGCAATTTATAACACCAGTACTTACATGGTATTGTGTAGAGGGTAGTATTACTATATACTCCGATATATCATTATCGGTATATACTACCCCCCTCCCCTTGTTTTCGCCATTAATTTAGGATGATTATCGACTGATTAGTTAAGGCGAGAAAGCATGATAAATAAACAGACGAACTCAGATACCCATTTATAATATTAGTTAGAATGATAAGAAAGAGACCTTACGAAACAATAATACCATTACAACAAGAGCAAAGTCATTGACAATTACAATACAGATTCAGCCTTTCGTAAGTGATGCGCTTACATACACTCTTCAATTAACTGTTTTACTTACCTATAGAATATTAAAACAGTGTACAAATTAATTCGTGCATCAATATCATCTATTGTATGGCTAAATCTAGGTTCGTATCTATCTACTAATCCAACTAGAAGCTCGTGGCGATGACGAATTCAACTGCTACTAGACAAGCCATATTCCGTAATAAGGTATCGCATATGAATATCCATAAAAGAAGAGTTATTTAATTTAAGTTTACCTTTATTATTGTTATATGTATATTAGTATGTATGAATACATGTATATAATGTATGACTAGGTTATACTTAGGTATTAGTGTTAAACTCATTTTTATTATTATTATTTTAATCATTTTTCTGTTGCCTTTTCTTAATCTGCACTACCATGAATAACTTTTATTTTATCTATAATACAGTTGGTTAGCTCGAGGAGAATGCTTTGTGGCATTAAGCTACTGTACAAACTAGAAAGTGCAAGAAAATATTGATTTATTCATTCATTTATTTATTCTTACCCTTATCCCACCTAAGTAGAGTCGGCGAACGTACGAACGTAACGTTTTTGTTTTCCACTCGCCCTTGTTAGATATGATCTCAGTATTCACCACTTTTATAGACATTGTTCACACAATCCATCTACACCTATTTCGGTCTTCCTCTACTCCTATATTCGTCCACTATTATATACAAAACTGTTACATGAGTTTCATATCTTCTTATAATATGCCCATACCATGTTAACCTATTACTCCTCAATCTTTTTTTTCTCAAACTAATTACGGTATTTTATATACAAAACTGTTACATGAGTTTCATATCTTCTTATAATATGCCCATACCATGTTAACCTATTACTCATCAATCTTTTTTTTTCTCGAACTAATTACACTATTAGCCTAGAAAGGTCTTAACAGCTTCACCGGACTACTAAGGCGAGCGCTTAAGGCGCTCAGCCGATTTTATTTGATAACCAGCTCAAGGGTGCACGGTAGACCTCAGCTTGGGCTGATTCATGCAATTCGCGACCTCTCTGATCTAAGCTAAATATTCATACTTATATGAGTTATTAAAACATATATGTGTACCAAGCATACATACCGCAACAACTCATATATGTATTTGGTGTCGGATAATTTTTTCTAAACTATTTCAGTTTGATAAGGGAAAAAAAATAAAACTCTTCCATTTGCATATGTAAGCGTGTATGCCTGCACGTGTGTGGAAGTGATATGTGTAATGTTGACGCAGTGATGTAAGATTTTGTGTCACTTTATCGCGCGAGCAGCATACTCAACGGCTCCACGCCGAGGGAACGGACCTCGGCTTGAGCCGCTGCCGAGGGGGGCCTAGTCTGGTGTGCGGGAGCGGAATTTACCCGCAGACTATTACTCCTCAACTTCTCTGTCACTGGTACTATTTTCAAACCCCCTCTGATATACTCATTCTTAATCATATCCATTCTAGTTACACCACAAATCCATCTTAACATTCGCATCTCTGCCACATGTAACGTTTTCTCATCTGTCTCGTTCTTAGTCCAGCTATCGGATCCATATCCATATCACGGAACACGACTAGTTTTTTTATAGTTGTATGATGACAAAATAATGTCAATAATAAAGTATGAAGTGAGTATCATATTATAAACAAGTATCCATATAAAGACACTTTAAAATGTTAAATAAACAAGCCGCTTTGTGTTGTAGAGATTAGTTGCACGTTGCATCTCGGGTCGACGTGACACAGAAACCCCGTGCACGGTTCGCGTTGACCGACTAGCGATGCGCTCTCACTGTAATTGCACACAGTGCAACGACCTCCCAATCTCTTTTGGGCCATCTCGAAAACAAAGTTTACCTACAGCCATTGTTAACACATATAGTTAAATGTAAACACGTTTTGTGCTAAATCGAATGAAAGTTTTTATACATACTTATATAACCTATTCATAATAACTTCAACAGACGACAATTAACGTTGCTTTTGAGGCCTACTTATTCTTTTAATAATATTTTTTTTTTAATGTCATTACAGGCAAACGAACAGGTGGGTCACCTGATGTTAAGTGATCACTACCGTCCATAGACACTAACAACACCAGGGGAGTCGAAATTGCGTTGCCAGCCTGTGTTTGAGGGAAGGGGAGGGAGGGGAGAGGGGAGGAGAGGGAAGGGAAGGGGAGGGAAGGTAGGCCTCCGGCGCTCTCACTGACCGAACGAAACGCAACAATGCAAGCACTGTTACTTCACGTCGGTTTTGTATGAGAGGGTGCTACTACAGCGGACGAGCCGACCCATTTATGCTGAAACCAGTAATAGCTTCAGCGTGGCTCTACCACCTACAAAATCATACATCGCATATAAATATTGTCAGTATTGATATTTAGTTGTTCAGTTAACATTTACATTAGAACACCCACAAGAAGGCAGAGCAGTCAGCTAGTTTCATAATATAACAAAATTTGTTATATAAACTTATAAGAAACCTTGAATGAAATCAATAAATCTTTATGAACGTTGAAATTAACTAAGTACAGCGAGCCTATACTATAACCTAAGTGACTCACCAATAACCACGTGATACGGTCCTACCGTTGTAACTACTATCGATAGGTTGGTGTATCGATTGCATTTCTATACATATTTCATATTACAGTTGTGCTTGTAGAATAATGAACGTGTCCACGCAACGTTCACGACTCGTGACAGAATCTAACAGAAGAAAAATGATTCCTAACTAATATTATAAATACGATAATGAATTTGTTTGCTTTTTACGGTTTATCTACTCATCCAATCGTCATGAAGTTTCGCATACAAGTTGTCACAGGTATAGAAAATTGCGACTCCCCTATTGTTGCTAGTATCTATTGACGGCGGTGATCACTAAAAACAAAGAGAACCGCCTGATCGTTTGCCAAAAAAAAAAATGTTTATCTCGTTTTTCTTTTTAGTGTAACTTGCTGATCAATTGTGTGTGTGAGAGAGAGATAAATGGTTTTACTTAGTTTTACAATTTTTTTCGTATAATGTGATATCCGGCCCATTGCAGTAAATTGTTTGTTATGTTATTATACTTATTATTATTACATTCAATGTCGTATGTAGTATTTAGGCTAGTTTAATGTTTAAAATGAGTTATAGTAATATACATACTATTAAAATGCAAACAAAGAATATTATATTTCATAGTAGGTGACTTTGTAAATTTTGTAATCCATTGTAGTGTAGTATCCGTAATACTATATAATATAACTTTAAAGCAATATCAGATTTAGGCGGGATCCTGTTCTATGGACAAAAAGGTACTTAGAATGAGACTTCAATCCTAATTACCCTAATTTTATAAAGACGAATGTGAGTTTGTCCCTTTCGTTTTCACGTCCTAACTACTGAACCAATCTTAATTAAATTTTGCAGACACATTCTTAGGGATACAGACGAAGGCATAGGGTATAATATTTCATCTAGAAAAATCTACTGTACACGAGGGCTGGCGCCATGGTGCGGGAAAAGGCTAGTTTTGATTTATAATATAGACGCTGGCTTTCCTATACTTAAAAAAAAAACATTGCGTGTATCAGTGTGTACACGCGGATGACGTGATACTCCTTTAGCTTATATTTATATTAAACTAGCGGGCCCAGCAGACGTTGTCCCGCCATGATTATAAAAAAAATCCTAGCCAAATTATATATCAAAACGTTCCTCAAGAATCACTTTATCCACTGGAGACCCCCTTAAAAATCTGTTCAGTAGTTTATGAGTTTATCGCGAACAGACAGACAGACAGACGCGGTAGGGGACTTTGTTGATTGATTGATGTATTGATTATATATTTTCTTATAAGAATGCTCATAAACTAAGTACAAAGTACCGTACTATAAATACCTAACTATAAATGTAATCATTCTTGTATTCTATCAGACGCAGACTGACACTTACACATACATACCTACCTTATGCTTAACGCGTAATGCGTAACGCATAACGCCTGATAAATAGTATTCCATACCGTGCCATAAGTCGTTTCACTTCAATGACGTGGCTCAATGATAAGCATACAACAAAGTTACACATTCATTGTTAAAATATACAAGTAAACTATACATAAAAAGTAACTGTAATTTGTCGCTGTTTAAAATAATAAAGCACACACGTAATCATCGGTTGACTTTCATTAGAGTTATTTTTAAGGTGTTAATTCGTGAGTTCGCACTTTACTTTTAATTGTATTTACATAACGGAATTTTATGTGATTAACAAATCGATACGATAATTATCAATTCCTAATAACTGGTTTATCATTTGCGTTAACATCGCGAATTTATTTCGCATTTCGTGAACTCTCTATAATAATTGTTAAAGTAGACGCTCTCTGATTACACATCTTTAAAGTCTATGGATTCAAATAAAATTTAAGAGCATATTCTTTGTTCGAGTTATTCTACTTTTTTTATGAGACTGTTACTGGCAATTACTTATATGACATTTCAGATTAAAAAATATATATTTATATGTCTGCTTTTTTTATCTCTGGAACGTTTGGGTCGATTTTGACGAGTATTTCACTGGAAGATAGGTAATTAAAAACATTATTTAAGGGTAAAACAAATAATTATAATAATACGGCAGGGCTTCACTGCAGGCATTCCAACGATCTGAATATGTAATTGAATATTCAGTGAACACATAGTTTCGACATAATAATGCTTCCTACTAAAGCTCGCAATTTATAACACCAGTACTTACACGGTATTGTGTAGAGGGTAGTATTACTATATACTTCAATATATCATTATCGATATATACTACCCTTGTTTTCACCATTAATTTAGGATGATTATAGACTGAATAGTTAAGGCGAGAAAGCATGATAAATAAACAGACGAACTCAGATACCCATTTATAATATTAGTTAGAATGATAAGAAAGAGACCTTACGAAACAATAATACCATTACAACAAGAGCAAAGTCATTGACAATTACAATACAGATTCAGCCTTTCGTAAGTGATGCGCTTACATACACTCTTCAATTAACTGTTTTACTTACCTATAGAATATTAAAACAGTGTACAAATTAATTCGTGCATCAATATCATCTATTGTATGGCTAAATCTAGGTTCGTATCTATCTACTAATCCAACTAGAAGCTCGTGGCGATGACGAATTCAACTGCTACTAAACAAGCCATATTCCGTAATAAGGTATCGCATATGAATATCCATAAAAGAAGAGTTATTTAATTTAAGTTTACCTTTATTATTGTTATATGTATATTAGTATGTATGAATACATGTATATAATGTATGACTAGGTTATACTTAGGTATTAGTGTTAAACTCATTTTTATTATTATTATTTTATTAATTTTACTGTTGCCTTTTCGTAATCTGCACTACCAACAATAACTTTTATTTTATCTATAATACAGCTGGTTAGCTCGAGGAGAATGCTGTGTGGCATTAAGCTACTGTACAAACTTGAAAGTGCAAGAAAATATTGATTTATTCATTCATTTATTTATTCTTACCCTTATCCCACCTAAGTAGAGTCGGCGAACGTACGAACGTAACGTTTTTGTTTTCCACTCGCCCTTGTTAGATATGATCTCAGTATTCACCACTTTTATAGACATTGTTCACACAATCCATCTACACCTATTTCGGTCTTCCTCTACTCCTATATTCGTCCACTATTATATACAAAACTGTTACATGAGTTTCATATCTTCTTATAATATGCCCATACCATGTTAACCTATTACTCATCAATCTTTTTTTTTCTCGAACTAATTACACTATTAGCCTAGAAAGGTCTTAACAGCTTCACCGGACTACTAAGGCGAGCGCTTAAGGCGCTCAGCCGATTTTATTTGATAACCAGCTCAAGGGTGCACGGTAGACCTCAGCTTGGGCTGATTCATGCAATTCGCGACCTCTCTGATCTAAGCTAAATATTCATACTTATATGAGTTATTAAAACATATATGTGTACCAAGCATACATACCGCAACAACTCATATATGTATTTGGTGTCGGATAATTTTTTCTAAACTATTTCAGTTTGATAAGGGAAAAAAAATAAAACTCTTCCATTTGCATATGTAAGCGTGTATGCCTGCACGTGTGTGGAAGTGATATGTGTAATGTTGACGCAGTGATGTAAGATTTTGTGTCACTTTATCGCGCGAGCAGCATACTCAACGGCTCCACGCCGAGGGAACGGACCTCGGCTTGAGCCGCTGCCGAGGGGGGCCTAGTCTGGTGTGCGGGAGCGGAATTTACCCGCAGACTATTACTCCTCAACTTCTCTGTCACTGGTACTATTTTCAAACCCCCTCTGATATACTCATTCTTAATCATATCCATTCTAGTTACACCACAAATCCATCTTAACATTCGCATCTCTGCCACATGTAACGTTTTCTCATCTGTCTCGTTCTTAGTCCAGCTATCGGATCCATATCCATATCACGGAACACGACTAGTTTTTTTATAGTTGTATGATGACAAAATAATGTCAATAATAAAGTATGAAGTGAGTATCATATTATAAACAAGTATCCATATAAAGACACTTTAAAATGTTAAATAAACAAGTCGCTTTGTGTTGTAGAGATTAGTTGCACGTTGCATCTCGGGTCGACGTGACACAGAAACCCCGTGCACGGTTCGCGTTGACCGACTAGCGATGCGCTCTCACTGTAATTGCACACAGTGCAACGACCTCCCAATCTCTTTTGGGCCATCTCGAAAACAAAGTTTACCTACAGCCATTGTTAACACATATAGTTAAATGTAAACACGTTTTGTGCTAAATCGAATGAAAGTTTTTATACATACTTATATAACCTATTCATAATAACTTCAACAGACGACAATTAACGTTGCTTTTGAGGCCTACTTATTCTTTTAATAATATTTTTTTTTTAATGTCATTACAGGCAAACGAACAGGTGGGTCACCTGATGTTAAGTGATCACTACCGTCCATAGACACTAACAACACCAGGGGAGTCGAAATTGCGTTGCCAGCCTGTGTTTGAGGGAAGGGGAGGGAGGGGAGAGGGGAGGAGAGGGAAGGGAAGGGGAGGGAAGGTAGGCCTCCGGCGCTCTCACTGACCGAACGAAACGCAACAATGCAAGCACTGTTACTTCACGTCGGTTTTGTATGAGAGGGTGCTACTACAGCGGACGAGCCGACCCATTTATGCTGAAACCAGTAATAGCTTCAGCGTGGCTCTACCACCTACAAAATCATACATCGCATATAAATATTGTCAGTATTGATATTTAGTTGTTCAGTTAACATTTACATTAGAACACCCACAAGAAGGCAGAGCAGTCAGCTAGTTTCATAATATAACAAAATTTGTTATATAAACTTATAAGAAACCTTGAATGAAATCAATAAATCTTTATGAACGTTGAAATTAACTAAGTACAGCGAGCCTATACTATAACCTAAGTGACTCACCAATAACCACGTGATACGGTCCTACCGTTGTAACTACTATCGATAGGTTGGTGTATCGATTGCATTTCTATACATATTTCATATTACAGTTGTGCTTGTAGAATAATGAACGTGTCCACGCAACGTTCACGACTCGTGACAGAATCTAACAGAAGAAAAATGATTCCTAACTAATATTATAAATACGATATTGAATTTGTTTGCTTTTTACGGTTTATCTACTCATCCAATCGTCATGAAGTTTCGCATACAAGTTGTCACAGGTATAGAAAAGCAGACAGACATCTTTCAACCAGAATAAATTACTATTTCCGAAGTATAGGTCAAATCTACATTAACCCGACCGAAGCCCCGGGAAAAAATTGGTCACAGGTTAAAGCACGATTTTTCATAATTTTCCACAAACCGTTTTAAAGGTATTCGTTTTATTTGTATTTAATAACACCTGTGTAATAATATACATTGTAGTTGAAGATCATCGGTGTTATTACAGAAAAGTTAGATGCGTATTGAATACTTGCTTCAAAAAGGTATATTTTTAAATGTACTGCGCTCGCTGAATGTTCCCCAACTTGATCTTTTGTCTTGCTTTGGTTAGGTTAGGTTAGGTTAGACTTGCGAAAAAAGATGAAGCGAATTTGCCTCGGGCAAGCGCGGTGCATTTAATACGAAACCTTTTTTAAGCAAGTATTCAATACGTATTTAAATTTTTTGTAATAACACCGTATTTGTCCAAGGTCTGTGTTATGTCCAACGTATATCATGGACAAACTGATATTATAACTGCTAAGAACCGTTTGAAGAAAAACCTAATAAAGAATCCAAGCTCAGGCGACGTATATATAATTCCTGTCTGGGTTTTATTTTTTGTCCTGACTTTATTAGTGCTTCTAAATAAGTACTTACAAATTACAGTATACTATTTCATAAATTACTACCTGACCCGTGCACACTTCGTTGGGCGGTAAACATTTATAAGAAACTACTTAAAATATAAAAGTTAGACATATGCTGTCGCCGACTTTTTTGTAGGCTACAACAAGCTCTAGAACTTTTATCTGGAACTCGATCTATGGATATATCTCTCATTGTTAAGGCAGCGTTCGTAAGAAACGTTTACGTTCGGCCGTTTTTTCTCCGACTTACTTTGCAAATCCGACTACCACAAAAAAGCCTTTTCATTTTTCGGGTTAATACATAGCCTATGACACTCACAAACAACGTGGCTTTCTATTGGTAAAAGAATTTTCAAAATCGGTTTAGTAGATCCAGATATCACCCCCTACAACGTCAACTCTCTCGTCACGTAACGTCAACGTACAAACTCACAAACTTTATCTCTTTATAATTATATCATTATTATTAATTATTATATTATAGTATATAGATACTATATAATAAATACTAGGTTCAAATAATTAATGCAAAGGCTCTACATCTTTAATAACTGGAAGACATTAAGAAAGTATACAATAGTAAAACAACTCACATTTTGACATCTTTCCGTATTGTCCTCACGTTAATCAGCTTTGTACCTTAAAAAAATATTATGTAACAAAAGTTATTTTTATAAGTAAAACCAACTTAGACGAACGCACTACATGGGTATATAGAAGCATCTGATAAAATAATTTTAGGTCACCGTATATTATTCGAACGCCACACTTCAATAATAATTATATACAATTTTGATCATACGTATAATCTGTAATTATACAGCAATTTATATCAACATTAATAACTATAGATCGGATAACAAAAAAACTATTAAGGTATGTAATGTTCGACTGTCTGGCTGATCCATTTTTTGTCAATTTAAATCCTACCATAAAAGTTCTTATTAAAAAGTGAAATCACAAAATGGATTATAAAAATAAAAAAACAAATGAACTACTAATATAATACCATCGTGTTTTTATATTTTGATCATTTGTCGTCTTGGGCATTGACTTGAAATGACGGAAAATCATATTTGGTTTTTAAATATAATTTGTAGATACAATTATATACATTTAAATGCATGTAAATTACATATGGTTTATGGTTTATGCTTAAAATATTTACATCATTTTTGAAGGTTTGCACACAATGACAAAAACTGTATAAACTCATTACGAACTAAAACTTAAAGAAACTATACTCTAAAGAAACAGCACAAATTATGATAAATAATTTTAATGTAAGCACTTTGTATATAGTTCCAGATTATTAAGGCAGAAGTTCCTTATTATTAAGGCAGATTGTTTCTCTTTGCCGTTTTTGTGTTTAAGACCTGTCACTTTATATAACGTACTCTGTGCCTGTCCCTGCTTACTTTACTTTACTATTTACTTTAATCACGTTCGATAAGAAAGGAAATAAAGGGATTTGTTCCTTTTTTTAATGTATTGTACATATAATATATTGTATGAAGCTGTAAGGGATTACCGCTTGACAACTTCGTAGATAAAAAATATGACCTTAAAATGTTAAAATCATTAGTAAATATAATCTAAACAGTAATTTAAATGATTAAATATAAAAAAAAATGTTATAAAATCCATATTTTACAAAGTATAATTTTCAGTCAGATTGGCATCTATAATTTCCGGCGTAAGTTGGTTTGCAAATGATATCCGTTTATAATACGATTTCTGATTACTTATTTCGCAAGACCAAAGCGACAGCAAAAATGACTAAATATTGGTTTTGAATGTGAGACATTCAAATCAGTTGACTCATAATGTAAATTAAAATGTACACTCTTTCGCTCCTTCTAGAGCGAAGATTTTGCAAGTACGTGAACAGATACATTACTGTCGTTGCATTGCCCTTGACAACTTTGACTGATGTATAATCAGAATATCATTTTGAACAATGATATTATAACTAAAGATACGTTACTGACATGATATTTTGACAAAATAAATGGCACCATAACGCACACATACTTACGTATGTATTATTAGTAATACAGTAACGCCATACTGTCTTAGATAAAATGTGGAAGTAAGATGGCATATTCTCAGCATCGGTGGTGAAAAAGAAATAGTTATATGTTACTTGGATTACGGATTGACGGGGCAGCCGTCAAAAATAAGTTAACTAGCCAAGTTTTAACAAGGCGCTGTCGAAGCGCTTATGATGTATCTATATAGTTATAATATCATTGATTTTGAAGTAAATATTGAACCATTTCTTTTATAGTTTTTTCTGTTGCAATTTTCATAATTTATGTTCATTATCATATTTATATACTACTTACAGATATAAACAATGTTAGTAACAATAAGTATATAAGTACACAAATATAGCTAAACCGATATAAACAAAGTATGTTCTAGGAGTTTTTGGCGGGATCTTGGTCTGTCATGTAGTGGGTTTTATTTTTTATTCATAATCTTGTGTTACTTGACTCTATATTGTGTAAAATTGGTGGTGTTTTATGTAATATAGTTTGTTTGTTGTGCATAAGTGAAGTGAATAGAAAATAATACCACGGACCATGAATTCTGAGATGCCACAAAAATTCCATGGAAAGTTCTAACAAGTTGGCCACCATCTTGTTAGTTCATTGAAATCATATCAAGAAACTTGTAATATCGATACTCACTTGACAATGGCAGCAATAGTCTACTAGAA
>MU159845.1:71832-99985 GCA_015888305.1 Antheraea pernyi | reverse complement strand
GGGAATTTCGACCTGAAAAATGAACCTCGCGGTCGTCCGAAGACTTTGGTCGACAATGACGAATTAAAGGCGATTGTGGAAACTGATGATACACAATCTACGGCTGAATTAGCAGCAGCTTTCGACGTTAGCGTCAAAACAATATTGGTCCATTAGCGTCAAATTGGCAAGGTAAAAAAGCTTGACAAATGGGTGCCCCACGATTTGTTAGTTGTTAGTGTTAGCTCCGTAAACGTCGTTGATGTTGCGTGCCGCTTGAGCCGCGTTGCTGCCACGACGTTACTCATATTCCATAATTACTCGAATTTTTAACGTATCCATGATGACAAAAAAGGTTGAAATGAGATGAAATTGGAACACTAATCAATAAACAAATGACTACTTTTGGAAAAAGAATTCCATGTTTTTAAAATAAAATTAATTTGAAATTAGAATTCTTAGACCTATTATTTACAATATTTACAAAAGATTCAGCCAGCCTGCCAAAGAGGATGACATACTCTGTAGCTACATCGCTAATTTTGAAATGTATTGACTAATATACACAATTCAATACCAAAGTAACGGTTTAAACTTTGAATGAAATGAAAATACACTTCGTATATGAAACACCGGTACAATGCGACAAAGATGCGTCGATGTTGCAACAACACTGATATCAACATTGTAACATGGTAATTTCTACGATAAATAGTTAAGTACACGGTTTATATTCATTTCACGTAAAAGGCAGAGTTTCGCCGCATTATAAAAAATTCATCGAAGGTGTATCGATCGCAGTTTGATTAGGTAACTCTCTAACTTTACCTACGCAACGAACACGTGAAATATATTTACGGCAAGACATTAATAATGTTTTACACTGTTATGACAAGACCAGATTTTGTATACGTTCTGAATATAAAAATCAAATATATCCATATCTTATATAATATGCATCCCATATATACAAAGTTTTTAAGCATTTACATTCATTACTCATCTATATACATACAATTTATTTTGGTACTTATTTTAATTTCATTCAAACGTGCTTCTTGGTGACAAATTTATAAGCGGTTTGATCTATTTGACCACGTTATTATTTAATACCCTTTATCAGAATAAAAATACTTTGAATTAAAGACAAATCCTCTTACCTTTAAGTCAAGAAATATTGACAAAATATTACAAAAAATTCACTATAAACACTATAAATCTCAGATGCAATTTTCTATCGTGTGAAATATTAATAATATCACTTTAAAATATATATAAACCTACTAATTGTTTGGTATTTATGTCTGTTTTATATACAATATTTAATGGAATGTACAATAATGTTAGTTTTATTAAAATTTACTACACTATTAGTACAGCCGCATGCCCGGTGCGGCGTGTTCACCCGAAAAACACGAAACGTTTTCTCATACGACGATAATTTTGCGCATGCGTAAGTTATTCACCGGGTTATCGGCTTTCCCTTTTTATTTTATAATTAATAGAAAGGGATGAAATGCGTGGAGAAGACCATGCGTAGTGTTATTGATGAATTCGTTGGCGGGAAAACGTAGTTGGGATTTCTTGAACACCAATACAGATGGGGCTACTAAAATATATCGTTATATCAAGGATCGTATTTCGGTAAGAGGGTAGTAATTTAAAGGAAGAGAAAGATGCCTGTAAAGATAGAAGTCGTGCTTTATAATTCCGAATGGGTACGCTTATTTGGAACACACAAATAGAAAACCAAAGTGCTATCCAAAGAATATGTCAACAATATCTTATATATTTTGTTTTTTTTTAATAATAACAATTCTGTACCCTCAGACATAATCCGAGATTTTATGTACATTTTATTCTTAACTTCTAATTTCTCTTTGTTGCGGTCTTATTTATTTATTATATTATTATTTCAAAAATATATATTTTGTTTCAAAGTATTTAAAACGAAAAGAAGACATGAACGCGAAATACTTATATTGAAAATTCCATAAACTAAAGTTGTAACTAGTATATATTCTAAAATTCTTCGGGCGAATATTTTCATTTCTTTATGAATTCTTAGAATCGGCCGGGTGTACAGATAACTAAGAAATTATTTTGTTCCCGTTGAGTCGAAATCTGAAGGTTCAAAATGATCACGAGGCCCTAAATAAAAAAGTTTGTTAGTGTTAACGTGTACTTAACAATCGGGATAGTAGCAACAAAAGTCATAGAATCGCTGGAGTATTTCTTAATAAATTCTAACAGGCGAAAAACAAAGGAAAAAGCGTCCAAACAGAGTAAATTTTGTATAGATAAAACAGAGCTAAGTACGTGTAGAGACAAACAGTAAAAAATCAATCGTAGTTACATGTAAGCGCCCTGATAAAACCTACACACGTCTTCATCTATATTGAAGTTGTTTTGGTAAGCAGACGACGTATACCACGAGCATAAAATTACATTGCCTTTTTATTGGCTTAAGCAGTTAAACTATCGCCGTTATGATATAATTTTAAAATGCAATAAACCTTTAAAATAAGTAAAATCAATAAATTAAATTATCACAATTTAAGCAAATGATAATACTGATATGATATTAACGCACTATTCCTATTCCGCACTAATCATTCCATAATTATTGAATTGTTCAATATCATATAGCCCCGACAAGGTACAAATTACAACAAAATAACAAAGCAATAAAATAAGATATTTCATAAAGTTTATTTAAAACGATAAATTAGTAATTATTTACAAATTATATAATTAAATACTAGAAAAACTAATACCTGGAATAAAATATACGTAAAAACTACATTCGTATTAAAATAATAAAGATATCTTATAGAAAACTAGGGAAATAAAGGACTGGTAACAGTTAGAAATTTTCGTCTATAGAGAAGTACATTTTGACGGTCCTGGAAGGTCAGAGGATTTGTAGTGTCGTGGGTCCGGCTGAGGGCCCACACGATTTCGCAAAGCCCTGTTTAAATGCCAGCACCTGGCATAAATCGGTTTGTCTCTAAACGCACTATCTTTCAGCCTCCATCCATAATCCCAGTTACTACATTCGTTAAAATAATACCGGTTTTCAGGTAAGATTTTCGTTCGTTTTTCTAAATATTGTAACCTTCCAAAGTCTGGTTTAGGTTTATATATAATTTTTGTAATTCCAGGCTCTACTGGACGCATAATGGGATCCGTTGATAAATCTGTATTTGGTCGACTCAATCTAGGATCATTTTTGATATTACCCAAGCCAACGTCCGCAATAGAATGACCAAATTTAAGATCTTTAATTCCTATTACAGACACACCGTCTCGTATGGGAGTTTTCCTACGATTAAATCCGGCTACAATATGGTCTCTAGTTATGGTAGGTAATCCCCCTATCATGTTATAGGTTACAACATCACTTTCATAATAATTAGTAGGTTCTCTCGTTAAAGTAGCAGCTTCTTGGATCTTCTCTCGATGCTTGTGTATCCAGTTGAGACGTAGGCGATTCTCTTTTTGATAATTTTCTGTTAGAAATATAATCACGGCGGGGTCACTTATATCTTTTAAAGGCATCTTAAAATGTTAAAGAAGGAAATAAATATTTACGAAAGAGAAAAAACTTTATTACTCTAAGAAAAGTGTTAATATTGTTCTGACGTTTCACCTATTTTCAAATAACTTAGAAATTGTGTTTTTACAGCCAGTTCTATTTCTGTGGTAGAATTATTATTCAATTCATAACTTTAAAGTAAATCTAAAAAATGTTGAAACTACATTGTCGACAAAATATAAGCATTGAGAAAACGTTATTTCAGAGAAATGAATTTCCAAATATTTTTGATCTGTGATCTTAGGTCTGTGAATTTATTATACGTCTGTTAAAGAGTTTATTAATCTAATTCGATGCTGTTACAAAGAACAACGAGGTTCAATTTAAACATTTAGTGTTGAGATTTTTTCACCCAACGACCGCTGAACTTCACTCATAAGGGAATCACTATGTATGTTCTAGTATTGAGTGAACAGCGTTGATTTTAATGAAATTTTGTGTGGATAATTTTTATGTACCAAATTTTCCTACACAGGTGTCATGACTAAGTTGTTCCTAAACGTTTAGCAACGCTGTCATCCAGATAGTATATAAAGTATACATTACTTTATATTGACTTGAAAATAAGATTTCAAATGCGGCTGCCGGAACACTAACGCCATTTTGCGACATAATATGCCAACTAGTGTATAAAGGTCTTTTAATTAGAAATGTTTATTAAATTAGAATACTAAAGAATAAAAAGAATCAGAGGAAATGTATTTTTTTATCTGTGAAAGACAACGCTTTATGATCTAAATATCATTTAGAATCTAAATCATCAAACTACCTAATCATCGCATGAGCTTGCAGGAGACTTACTGTAGGGCCATAGACCTCTTCCCGAAGAAAGGTACGGGTATAATCTATCTAATTAAGAGTGGTAGAACCACGTTGAAGCTATTATTGGTTTCAGCATGAATGGGTCGGCTCGTCCGGGGTAGCACCACGCTCTCATAGAAAACCGACGTGAAGTAACAGTGCTTGCATTGTTGCGTTTCGTTCGGTCAGTGAGAGCGCCATAGTCCCACCTCCCTTCCCCTCTCCACTCACTCCCCTTCCCTCAAACACAGGTTGGCAATGCACTTTTGACTCCCCCGGTGTTGTTAGTGTCTATGGACGATGGTGATCACTTAACATCAGGTGAGCCACAAATTCGTTTGCCAGTTATGACATAATAAAAAATATCAAAAATCACCTCGCCAGCCCACGACGTATTCAACGATTGCAAACTTCGATAAATCCACAGTTCTATCTTTCCCCACATACAATGGTAATACTAGAACATTTCTCAGGTTCAGGCTTCCTCACAATGTTTTCCTTCACTGTCAGATAATGTTACCAATTTAAATTAGTAAATGTACGCGAATTCCCAAAAATTCGTTGGGGTTCGTAATTGGGGATTGTTTTTCCACCAGTCAGACCACTAGCTAACCTAATTAATATTCATTTAGATACAATTATAACAAAACGTCATAAGCGCTTCGACAGCTCCTTGTTAAAACTTGCCTAACTAGCTTATTTTCGACGCCTGCCCCGTCAATCCGTCCGTATCTAAGCAAAGCAACTATTTCTTTTCCACCACCGATATTGAGAATATGTCATCTTACTTCCACTTTTTATCTAAGACGGTGTGGCGTTATAATATTACTTTACGTATCTGTGCGTTTTCGTGCCATTTGTTTTGTCAAAATCTCATGTAGGTAACGTATCCACAGCTTTTTAGTTATAATACCAATGTTTACATATCGATATTTGTTCGGGCATAAATTGGTTGGTGGTAGGCAAAATGTATGTTTAGACAAACAGTCAACGGACAATCGGGGATGATCGGTCATTTGCTCGGCGGCGCTTGCTCGGAACTCGCGCTTACACTCGGATTCGCTCACCATACAAGCGACCCGGCGGCTCAGAATTTTATTTTTGTGCATTGTGTGTACGAGTTGGAAATCGGATGCTCTCACCATCGGCAATGGCGGCGGAGAAGACAGTATATCAGGTAAGTGAGCGCTTTATCCCGATTATAAAGAAAATCCTTTCGGCATATATTTTTCCAGGGGTATCTACCTCCAGCCAATTTTAAGTATACAGTCCACAGTGCCTAGGCTAGGTACCCCGATCGGTGTGGGTGTGGTGGTTGCCACCTCAATATCTAAGAACTGTCTAAAACGCCAGTATGGTTTTATAATTTACCGTTCTGTTCATAATTTATAGAAAAATTGTATTACACGGTGAATATAGATATGAGAGTAGGTAATCGTCAAAAATGGGAGATAAACTAAAAAAACCAGTCACTTGAAAATTTTTTAATCATAAATAAATAACATTTTTTGTTTGGAACAAAACAACCATAACTATTCACACAGCATACAACTCATATCGCGAATTACAATTATTAATTCTCTAATTATTCTCTAATAATACTTACAGCAATCTTAAAATTAACGTTGTACATATTTTATTACCACAATTAATTTGAGATTTTTTTCATGTAAATATCTAATATTTATACATACATAAAAAGAGAGAGAGAGTAATTTCAATTAAAGATATTTTATATAAATTTTATACTTGAATAATTGGTCGTAATATTGTAAAAAATGTGTTTTTATCCAAATATATAACGATTTTATTCAAGATTCAGAATAAGCTTTTTGGAATCGAAGGCTATATTCAAAATTATTATTCATATTAGCAGAAAAAACACATAAAGGAAGAAAAAAGAGTAAAACTATCGGACTTTCAATAATTCTCTGTTGCAGATGACAATCTATTTCTCACTGTTCGTTTCAAAAGGTACATTGATTAGCAACATCAAATCTAAAACAATATTATTATGTCGGTTAAGTAGCTGTTTACTTGTCGCTTTTAATTGACGCGTGTCAGTTATATATCTTCTGGACAACCTAAATTAGTGCCTTAATAGATCAAAATGATGGAATGGATCAGCGGGGTGCCTTAACTGTCTTTGTATTATAGAACGATGCGAGGTGATAGTTCCTATGCGAATGATACAAACAGATATATCGGCGAAATAAACCCGAATTCATAATAAGTACTTAGCAATATTATATGTCAGTATTAGCGACGTAGCGCGTTCAGTCGCGCTCGGCTTAAATAAGTAAATTTGCATTTAAAATTCCCACATTAGGGTTGAAATTCAAAGGGCAAAAATTTTAATATATCAGAATGAACAATCCGAATACAAGATACAACACAGGGGAATATCCGTAATGGATCAATATAGAATCAATGATATTATAACTATAAAGCTGTAGATACGTTACCTATATGGTATTTTGACATAACAAATCGCATGATAACGCACACATACGTAAAGTAATATTGTAATGCCGTACTGTCTAAGATAAAATGTGGAAGTAAGATGGCATATTCTCAATATCGGTCGTGAAAAGGAAATAGTTATATGTTGCTATACAGGCGGATTGACGAGGCAGCCGTCAAAAATAAGCGAGGTAGCCAAGTTTTAACAAGACTTTTAAGTTATAATATCATTGTACAGAATCGTTACAGCAAGTAAAATGATCAAAAAATACCGTTCAAGTATAGTAAGCAGATTTTTTGTAATTTCTGACTACCCCCTCCTTCTGGTCAGCAAAAGTAAGCAAAAGTACCCAATTTTTACGGTAAACATTTTTATATCTTTTTTTTAATCTATTCTGGTTTTCTTATTGATTCATGGGCTAGTTAACAAGTGAAGGAATTAGGAATCTATAGTGGAATTAACTTATACTAGTTTGATACGAGGGCTATAATAGCCCAGTGGATAAGACCGCGCGCTTACTTAATACTCGATGACCCCTTTCGTAATACATTGAATAATAAGAAAACCTGTCGATCGATCGTCTTGATCGGGACTGAATAGTGAATACGCCAAAAAAAAAATCAAATAAGTTTAACTATTTATTATGAAACCTCCTAAATAAAGTGAAACGCAACCCTACGCTCCTTACGTACGCTACGCCTGTCGACTTAATTACCGAAAAAACATATTATTTACAAAATACATTGCGTAAATAGAAACATACGACGCTTCATAAGTTCACGTCAACTAATCGATAAGACCGATCGAGTCTGCAAATATTGTTTACGTCATTGTCATTATTTATAATGAATAATTGTTTACGATCGAAAGATTACAAACACGTTAGTATACAATTTTAATATATTAACTACATAAGTTTTTGGTATATTGGTCATTAATTAACTACTTCACGACAGTTAGGCCCTGTTTTATAATATGTTTACGTGTATTTTTTTTTATACGAGATATCGATTATTCTGGTAATAATATAAATTTTGTGTCAGGGAATTATATTAAAACTAACGACACACGAATCACTTCATGTTATTACCCAGTAGGAATAGATTATGAGGTAAATTAAAACTTTACATAACTATTTGTAAAACTATTAGGTACATACACCTAAAGTAAAGCTACATATTGAAGTGTACAAACACAGTACGATACTATCGAATGAGAATTCATCGATTTAATAACGCCTTGCGTTTCGTATTAAATTACAAATTCGACGACACCGTCCATATATCGTTCACGCTTCACGTTCAAACCATTACGCATAAGTATCGATTATATATCTGATTCCAATTATCGATACTACCATTCGATTAATTTAACATCGAGTTGATTCCAAAATTATTGTTTTTTTTCTTTCTGTAAACATTATTATATTAACTTATAACTCGTCAGATCTTTCGATTATAAATAATATAAAATTATTAAAATCGTATCTATCGATACTTGATAATATCGATAAACTTTATATGATTTTTTTTAATTACCTTAGTATTTTAATACAAATCGAATACAGAACAAGATCTCGAGGCCGATACATCGAACCCTAAACAAATATAACACAAGCGTATATTGTAACCACTCAAATCGTTAATTCGTTCGACCAATAGGAACGAATCGTTATTTAGTAGTCAATAAAACCGTTATTAAATAAAGTGTGTGTGTATTTACGTACACGCGTTAGAAGTTATACTTCTTTGTAGAATTCTTCTTTGTTATTCTATGTTTGTAGAAAAAACGACACTAACAATAGAAAGAAGGTATGTAATACATTGAAAGTTTTAATACAACGAAACAAAATGTTGACTATAGCTAACTTCAGGGTGTCGGTTTCTCGTGACGGTGTGCGCGCGCATCGTAAAAATGTACTCTCATCATTTTTCCCTAACGCGCCAAAAGAAGTATAACCTCAAAAATGCAACACTATCCTGAAATAAATTTCAATTAAAATTGTGTTCTACGATTGCAACGTGCAGATATCATGATATTTCTAAAAATCTAACGATGGACGATTTGGTTTCGCTATCGGCCTTGCAAAATTAATCTTTCAAACTTTATAAGCCGTTTATTTATCATATTTCCAATAAAACTGTATCGATTAATTGATTTCGTTTATTTGAGTGAATTTATTCGGGTCCCGCGGTAGAGCCAACACGTTGTTACAGAGTAAACCGACGACGGGATTTTCGATGTTTTCGTATTTCGAATTCGTTTCGGAGGAGAGGCTGACAGCGCCGCTGCTGTCCCCCTCGCACGTGTTCTCGCTCTCCTCTACGTTGTGCGAGTTGACACTGGACTTCTCGTTCCTGTCCGTGTCCTTCTCTATAACGTATTCGAGTTTCTCACCGGTGTACGTGTCGTCGTTCGCCAGTTCGATCCAGTGTGCACGGTTGCTCTTCACACGGTCTAGCATCGGTTGTAGAGATGACGACAATACCGCAAACGCCTGAAATAAATTGCAAGAAAATAATCTTACGTAATCACGAAGAAAATGAGACCAAATTTGTTTGAATATATCTGCCTGTCAATGTATCTGTCAATATTTTTGAAAGTTTCTAATGTCTTCTGTCTCACTCATGTGTTTTTTATATGAACATTTTTTATTATATATTTTTTTACGTTTCCGATTTGTCAAAGATTTTCTTTCATATAAACCACGACCTAAGAATGACACACAACGAGATATTTTATTTATGGCAAGGAATCTTCTAGTAGATTATTACTACCATTTCCGAGTAGGTTAATACAATTTCATTGAACTAACAATGACCGTCTCGTTAGAACTTTCCAGGGAGTTTTTCCGATTCACTTTACTTGTTCGCAATAACCAAACGATATTACGTAAAACACCGCCAATAATACATAATATAGAGCCAAATTACACAAGATTATGAATAAATATAAAGTCCACTACGCGACAATTCAAGATCCCGCCAAAAACTCCATCAAGATCTCTTCTTGCCAAATATGTACAGCCGTTCTGTAGTCATACGCTTACATACATACATTACATTCAGCAATTTATTTTTATTTATACAGATCAAATCATTAAAATAGATAACTTTCGACTATAACTAAGAGGCCATTTAAGTATTACGTAATGTTATACTATGAGCGTGTAAGGGTCAGTGCTTCTCCAGCACTACTCAAAATCTGCTTAGTAGTAAGCAAAGCTACATCAAACTCTGTGCAATAGTTAATCTTCCAGTCAGTCGGTATTCAGATCTTGGAAAGAGTGGTTGTCCAAATTATCCTTTGAAATTTTATATTAATAGTGTGTTTTAATAAAAGTTATTTTTTTAAAACCCTTTTTAAATTTACGGGTTAACAGTAAGTAGAAATTTCGTAATTTCTGGCCGCCCCCTCCTCCTGGTCAGCAAAAGTAAACATAATACTACGGAGCATGAATTCTAACTTGCCACAAATACTCCATGGAAAGTTTTAACTAGAGAGCCACCCATCTTGTTAGTTCATTGAAATGATCGCAAGAATCTTATAATTATTTTTATCGAACTGAATACGCTATTGGCATGACAATCCTTCACAGCTTCATCAGACTAATTTATAATAACATAACCTACTCGAATATTATTGCCATTGAATAATAATCTACTAGAAGAATGGTTACCAAAAATAAAATACTTTCTCCATGATATAAAAAAACGTTGTGAACTATCAGATAGATCGCAAATTGCATGTATCAGGCAACAGCCCAAGCCGATGTGTGCAGTGCACCCTTGAGCTAGTTGTAAAAAAAAACTCCGGTTCAGTGCCTTAAGCGCTCGTCTTACTAGTCCGGTGAAGCTGTTAAGACCTTGCTTGCGTAGTCAGTTCGAAAAAAAAAAGTTGTGAACTCATTTTTTTTTGCAATTGTTATATCACAGATGACGATACTACATAAAAAGCTATAAACCACACTAGGCGATTAAAAATAACACTACCAAATAACGAAGGGGCACGACGAGGACAAATAAATTATAAGTCAAATAATCTCCCACAATGATAAAATTATTTCTTGGATAAAGAAAAAGTATGTAAATCAATGTAGATTTGGTTTCCTCTTTAGTGATAAACGTATATTTGTTCATATCTTTATTTTATCAAATAATGCAAAGCGGAACGTGAATGTAAACAAAGCTTGTGTGTGCAATGTAAGGATATCAGCTGTTACCGTTGCATGTGATTAGTGTGACACGTGATTTAACATATCACTCGTTATATAATACATGATTTAAAAAATTATATCTTTATATATTACCTCATATATAGGAAGACAGATCGTGTCTATAAACTTAACTTGCATCGCCGGTAGCTGGTCCTCTTTGTCTCGGTTCATTATATCCTGAAAATAGGCCAATTTTAATCGTACATATAGCATATTTAAATTTTTTGAGATTACTAGTGTTTATACACCGAGAACGAAGTTCAAATTTTGCCGTTCATAAGTGGTTTATATTTAGAGATAAACAAACTCTTTACGTAACACAATCACTTATTTACTAACGAGAGCGCCGGAGGTCCACCTCCCCTAGCCCCCTTCCCTCCATTCCCCTCTCCTCTCCTTCAAACACAGGCTGGCAACGCACTTGCGACTCCCCTGGTGTTACAACTGTCTATGGACGGTGGTGATCACTTAAAATCAGGTGACCCACATGCTCGTTTGCCTCCAATGATATAAAAAAAGACTGTCAAAATCAATGATAATATCGTGGGTGGGTGTACTTATTACACTTTATGAATACCCCCTCGCATAACTGTACCTATGTTTATTATATAATACAGTTCGTTGTTAACGTATACTACAATAAGGTTTTTAGTTCTTTTATTTATTAACCGACTTCAAAAAAGGAGGAGGTTATCAATTCGTCTGTATTTTTTTTTTTTTTTATGTTTGTTACCTCATAACTTTGGACTGGGTGAACCGATTTTGATTATTCTTTTTTTATTTGAAAGCTGGTGCTTCCAGTGTGGTCCCATTTCAATTTGGTAAAGTTCCAACAACGGCATCCAGTGCAAAACCGTATAAGTTTTAAATTTGCATTAAGTATGTACACGACAAATAGACGAATAACTCAATATTACGCTAACCGATTTCGATGATTCATTTTTTATCCTTTTCAATAAAAAATGAATCATCGAAATCGGTTAGCGTAATATTGAGTTATTCGTCTATTTGTCGTGTACATACTTAATGCAAATTTAAAACTTATACGGTTTTGAAAAATTAAGTAAATTTTCAAAAAAAAGTATTAACCGACTTCAATATGAGTCAAAAACCCATAAGGCACTAAAAAGCGGAAAATAAATAGTTTATCAAATTAACCAAATTAAATAAAACATATGAATATGTGTGCTACCTAGAGATGTATTGGAAGTCGGTGCCAACCAAACCGAAAATCATATCATCTACAGGTACAAAGTTTAAGTCCACTGTCGCGTCTCTGTAATACAAAAATTTTGGTTGGTACCGACTTCCAGTACATCTCTAGGTAGCACACATATTCATATGTTTTATTTAATTTGGTTAATTTGATAAACTATTTATTTTCCGCTTTTTAGTGCCTTATGGGTTTTTGATTGATATTGAAGTCGGTTAATACTTTTTTTTGAAAATTTACTTTATTTTTCCATTTTTAGTGTACATAAATATATTTTACTAGCAGTGCCCGCGAACTCCGTTCCGCCTTAAGTATATTAAAATATGCGCATTTTTGCGGTATGGTATCTATCGGTATGGTATGCGATATGGTTTCAATTGGTTGTACAATAAGTAACGTTTGGTACGAACGCAACCTTTTCAGTAATCCGCGATAGTTTCTACCACCAACTCGGCTACCATCGCTTCACACATTATACACCTTAAGTAATGTAATTACAATGCTTGTGTCATGTTGCAACACAGCAACGAACATAAGCACAATAGGCTCCTAAGAATTGAAGAGTTTTTTTTTTGTTCTACGTGCTTCGGGTTTGAACACAAAAACGTCAGAACCACAAGAAAAATTTAACAAAAAAATCCGACCGAAATGTCTAGTCTTATAAATGCACCAGAATATCTTTGTCCACAGATCTATTTAGTCTTAGAGTGTCATAAACTTACCAATATTGCAATCACTATATGAATCGTTTCATTTTATAAAGTAAATTTTCAAAAAAAAGTATTAACCGACTTCAATATCAATCAAAGACCCATAAGGCACTAAAAAGCGGAAAATAAATAGTTTATCAAATCAACCAAATTAAATGAAACATATGAATATGTGTGCTACCTAGAGATGTAGTGGAAGTCGGTACCAACCAAAATTTTTGAATTACGGAGACGCGAGAGTGGACTTAAACTTTGTACCTGTAGATGATATGATTTTCGGTTTGGTTGGCACCGACTTCCAATACATCTCTAGGTGGCACACATATTCATATGTTTTATTTAATTTGGTTAATTTGATAAACTATTTATTTTCCGCTTTTTAGTGCCTTATGGGTTTTTGATTGATATTGAAGTCGGTTAATACTTTTTTTTGAAAATTTACTTTATGGTCTTCATAATTCACATGTACAAAATTTGAGGCTATTGAAATAAAACGTAAAATATTAAATCGGCTTTAGCTATCATGTAGGTGGTAGAGCCAAGCTGAAGCTATTACTGGTTTCAGCATAAATGGGTCGGCTCGTCCGGGGTAGTACCACCGTCTCAGAGAAAACCGACGTGAAGTAACAGTGCTTGCATTGTTGTGTTTCATTCGGTCAGTGAAAGCGCCGGAGGCCCACATACCCTCCCCTTCCCCTTCCTTCTTCCCTTCCTCTCCCCGCTCCAACACAGGCTGGCAACGCACTTGCGACTCTCCTCATGTTGCAAGTATCTATGGACGGTAGTGATCACTTAAAATCAAGTGACTCATCTGTTCGTTTGCCTCCTATGATATTAATTTATTTTTTAAATTTATATTTTAAAAAATTATTAAACAAGAAATTCTTGAGCAACAAAGATTAGGTCATTTATAATTTCATTAAAAGATTTGATGCATAATTCACAATATCATTAACAATATTGCAACGCTTTTTTTTTTCTTTTTTCTCTCTTATTAAAATGAATGTTTTTTTTTTGGCCCCTTAATTTATTTATATATATAGCAATATTTTAAGTTTTATGTTTACGACTTGGGCGCGAAATAGTAAGTAATGTTTACTTGTATTTCAGCCGGGAAATTTTGAGGCCTAGCTGAAAACCAGCGCTGTTTTCAAAGGCGGCCATACGCTGACGCTACTAGGTTTCTTTATCATAGTTTTACTTGTTTATGGTTAAGGTTTTTTTGTACACTTATACTATGGCAATAAATATATTTCTTTCATTCATATATATAAAAAGAAACATGGGGGTTAGGAGTGGACTACTTACGATAGGAGTTAAATTCAAGTTCTGCCTCTCCAAGTCCCCCTGGCGGAAGAACTCCCCCGCGACGAGTGCGGCGACGCGGCGCTCGACGGGCCACGGCTTGGTGATGGCGGCGAGGTCGCACGCCGTCATCAGCATCGCGCGCAGCAGCCCGCGCCGCGCCTCGTCCTCGCCCCACGCGTGCGTCACTATCCTATCCGTACTCACCAGCTCGATGAACGGCTTGCGTTTGCTAAAACACACCGCATTCTCAATACTATTGAATTCATTTTTTTCCGGACCGGAATGAAACCGCCATAAAGGCAATAACGTTAATAACAGTTCAATAAATAGATATATATAAAATAAAAAAAAAAACTACCCAAGAGATGCTCACAAATACGATTTTTAACATATTAAATAAAACTTTAGCAAAAAAATGGTGCGGACCGAGAGTCTGCAGAAAAACAAAAAAAATACTATTGAATTAAATTTAAAAGGTGGTAGAGCCACGCTGTAGCTATTACTAGTTTCAGCATGAATGCGTCGACTCGCCCGGGTCAGTACCACCCTCTCATAGAACACCGACGTGAAGTAACTATGCTTGCATTGTTGCGTTTCGTTCGGTCAGTGCGAGCACCGTAGCCCCACCTCCTTTCCCTACCCCTCCCCAATACACAGGCTGGCAACGACTGCCCTGGTGTTGCTAGTGTCTATGGACGGTGGTGATCACTTAACATCAGGTGACCCACCTGTTCGTTTGCCGCCTTTTGACATACTTCTTTACGCACGCTCGACTTGCTGAGTAAGCTGGTGAATGCGTCACACGAGCGTTACAAAAACGTGTGATCGTGCGACACGAACGGAACTTGAGAGAGATATATAAGTTAGTGAAGATAGAAAGAGGCCGAGTTACGTTTCGTATTATCAATGAAAACCCATTATAAATTTAAATGTTTGTAGAAAATTAATATATATTTATACATGTATATATTATACATATATATCTACGTTTTTGGGAAAAATTAGTTTTTTATGCGGTGAAACAGCAAATTTTGAATAAAAACTATCTATAATCTTTTATTTATGTTAATCTATAGATTGAAATACAGCTTATACATTAATTATCACTGCTATACTTTAGAAAAGAAACGTTTTTTTCACTTTACCAAAAATGAGTTGATGTCTAGATAGCCACTTTGGATTATATACGATTCATATACATACATATAGATGGGGCTAAAGAAGTTTTACTTCAATCGTGCGTTTTAAGACACACTCGTTTATTAGCCGCATACAGGTCCCAATAGCTTTTTCAGTCGCTCTGAATATAAACGTAAATTCGGGTTTGCCCGTAATACAATCAGGATTTTAACATCCTACAATATCATACAAAGCAAAGTTAAAATATTCTTATATTATAAATTGTCATTACTGTACATTACTGTATCTCAACGTTATATACTATAACATATAACATTATATGTATTTATACATGAATTTGTTTTAATTGTGTGTATATTTAAATTTAATACGCTAAGATTGGCAATAAATCTCAAGAGTGATTTTCAATTATTTATTGGAAGTTATATAAGGTTTTTTTGTTATCAATCGCATTGTACACATTCTCCAAGTTTAAAATAAAATAATAAAAATGTTTAAATCGTTATCAAAAGAAAAAAAAAATGTACTGGTAACAAGTGAAATAAAAATAAAATATTGACTCCGTAGGAAATTTATAATGTGTAAAAAGTAATATAAAATATGGAAAGTTACTTACTTAAAATAAACAGCTAAATCGGTGGATAATATAGCATCTTCCAACACTTTGACAACCTTCTCGTAGTCATCCGAGGACAGGTTGACCAGTATCTGGTTACCGGGCGAGTTGAGAATCATCAGGCATTGATCGAAATGATGATGCTCCATCGTCGACGTCGAATATAATTGTGCTAACGGTGACGAGGCTCTGTAACAATTAAAAGTTACGGTTTTTTTATATTTTCAAATTTCTAAACCAATAATATATTTTGTTAATGTCAAAGTGTTCGAAGACCATTTCCATTGACGTAAGTCCAAAATCCTCCAATGGACTGATGCTTTTGGTGAAAGAAACCAACGCAGTGAAGCAATTTGGACAGTGGCAGAACTTTTTCTAACTCGGTTGACCAGTATCTGGTTACCGGGCGAGTTGAGAATCATCAGGCATTGATCGAAATGATGATGCTCCATCGTCGACGTCGAATATAATTGTGCTAACGGTGACGAGGCTCTGTAACAATTAAAAGTTACGGTTTTATAATATCTTTCTTTTCAAATTTCTAAACCAATAATATCTTTTGTTAATGGCTAAGTGTTCGAAGACCATTTCCATTGACGTAAGTCCAAAATCCTCGAATGGACTGATGCTTTTGGTGAAAGAAACCAACGCAGTGAAGCAATTAGGACAGTGGCAGAACTTTTTCTAACTCTTTTTTTTTAATGTCGTAGATGGCAAACGAACATTTGGGTCATCTGATGTTAAGTGATCGCCACCGTCCATGGACACTAATAACACTAGAGGAGTCGCACGTGCGTTGCCAGCCTATGTTTCGGGTAGAGGGAGGGGGAAGGGAGGTGGGTTATCCGGCAATCTCACTGACCGAACAAAACGCAACAATGCAAGCACTGTTACTTCACGTCGGTTTTCTGTGGGTCGGGTGTTAGTACCGGGGGCGAGCCGACCCATTCATGCCGAAACCAGTAATAGTTTCAGCGTAGCTCTACCACCATTAAAAGATGGTAACATTTGTTACCTTATGTTGAAAATATATTACCAAGAATTTATTTTATTTATTTTTTCGGCAACCAATATTCTAGTAGATTATTACTGGCATTGTCGAGTAAGTAAGGTAATATTACAAGATTTTGCAATCATTTCAGTGGCCGTTTTGTTAGAACTCTCCAGGGAGTTTTTATCAATGCTTCGTGGTATTATTTGCGATTGCAATCATTTCAATAGCCGTTTTGTTAGAACTCTCCAGGGAGTTATTTATCCATGCTCCGTGGTATTATTTACGATCCACTTCACGTGTGTACAATAACCAAACTATACTAAGTAAAACACCAACAATATTAGAAAATATACAACAAGATAATGCATAAAATTAAAACTAGATTACATTCAAAGATCCCGCCAATAACTCCTACCAAGCACTTATGGTGTATGTAGTGAGACTATTTGAAACTTTACTACACTTCTAATTGTACCGTATTACCACTTTAAAGTAATATCGACATTTAACATCAGATGAAAGTGCGGTCAGACAATAAAACTTATAAAAATAAACAAAGACCTACACATATTTTTGACACATCTTAAAGGCAAGCAATAGAGTTATACACCTTATCGTTTCTAACTCAAGCATCTGTTGTAACGTTCCAATCAATTTATTAAAAGTACTAAAATTACCTAATTATATCGGTGTTTTCAGATATCTTACTAAATTAATAAGTACTAGCCGACACGAGCGGACGTAGTCCCGCCCTGATAATAAAAAAAAACCCTTGAAGTTAGACATATGCAGTCGGTAAATTTTTTGGAGGCATTATCAAGCTCTACAACTTTTCTCTAGAACTCAATCATATATCTCTCAATGTTAAGGCAGCGTTCGTAAGAAACGTTTCCGTTCAACCGTTTATTCTCCGACTTACTTTGCAAATAAGACTTTCATAAAAAAGTCTTTTCATTTTTCGAGTAAATATATAGCCTATGATACTCACAGATAATGTGGCTTTCTATTGGTATAAGAATTTTCAAAATTGGTCTATTAGATCCAAAGATTACCCCCTACAACCTCACAAACTTTACCTTTTTATAATATTAGTATAGATAAATAGAAGGGAAACATAAAGACAGTCCTTTGACTGTGTCTTTAAATTAATGAATGTATCACTTTTCATACATTAATTAATTTAAAAGAAAGAATTAGAACTAATCCAGTTTTGGTATAAGAAACAGGAGAACACAAAATCATGATTTCGTCTATTTTATACAGGTATAATCAGTCCGAGTTGCAGTTGTCTCTCTCGCGATCTATCTAATAGTACGGGTAGTGTACAAGAACATTAAATTCCTGTTAAAACTGAATCCATAAATTAACCATAACAGGCCGTGTTATACTTAACAACTGAGCGGTTACATTTCAATATGAGCTAAATCTAATTCTAGCCCTTCTTATATCGTACGTTATTTTTCAAGATTTTCAAATTATTTACATGTAAAACTTAGCTCATTTTCGTTACACGACACAACTATAGGTATTTTATTCTGTTACTTACTTGATTTGGAAAGAGTTATTGGTCCCTCGATGATCAAGATCGTGGCATAGACAACCGATGATCAACGCCAAGCATTCGAGCTCCCCAAATATCTTCCACCACTGCGTTTCCTGAAATTTATATTGTTATTGGTATTTAAGGTTCCGTAGCGAAATTCAGCTAACACCTATTATGTAGTAATTATTGTCCGATTTAAAAAAAAGAAGGAAAAAATAGGAAGGGAATGTTTTACGTTAGGGTGTGATGAAGATCTTCGGTGATAGGTAATATAACTGTTGTATAACAAACAGCAAATGACTCACGATTGCTGTAATTGCTGGTTATATTCTGTTTACCATTCCATAATATAACATCTCGTCTATATGTAAGGTTTCAGGGGGGTAAATGTACATATAATTTTTTTTGTAATTTCTTATTCAGGTTTAACTTTTTCTTTATTATTTTTTCAATTAGTTTTTTTCTGAGAATAAAGAAATCAAGTTATTTTGTATTTTACATAAGGACATACGTTATTGTGTCCGTCTTCAAATGAAAGGAAACTGTAATAGGTAGTATTTGAATTTCTAATTGCAGCTTTTTTTTTAATAAGCCAAAACGTTATGCAAAATTAATTGAATAGAATACTATTGTACACTTCTCAGTTCGTGTTTTTTGAAAACGGTTCGTTCTTTTTTAATTTTTTTAATTTAAACACCTTTTTCAACAGTAGTCAAACTTGTTGTTAATATAAAAATTATGTTTAAACAATTGGTCGGTAAATACTCACCGTCAATATAGCAAACATCATTTGTGCAACGTTGAACGCGTGCCTCCAGTTGTGATAGGTTACATTGCGGTAATTCTTCTTGACGCTCAGCAACCACCGGCAGAGGACGCCGTAGTCTATGTGGAACCGTTCGACGAAATCCAAGTCGAGGAACATACGGAGACATGCCCTGAGGGTATCGTCGTCGGACATCTCGATGTCGTCGAACTCGAGCTCGTGAAGGCTGAAGTGGGCTGAGGAAGGTATCCGTAGCGACTGGAATGAAGACTATCGCATTGACTGTGTCATCTCGATTAAATAAGTAGTGAAGAGTATATTAATATTAAGAAAAGAAACACATAATAACAACAGTTGTATTAGGACAATGTCTTACACACAGCGACATCTTCCATCTATATATTGATCAGCAGTGAGATAACAATTAAGAACATCTCACTCCGCTGTTTCTTAGCCAATTTACTTAATTCCTTTTTTCTTTAGTAGGTAGCTATTAACGAGTTTTTGTGTTATCAATAAACGTTTTGGAAAAGGTGTTTTTTCTCTAAGGTTGAGTTCGACCACTGGATGATCAATCGTATATATGTAAATATAAAAAAATAAAAAACAGTTCAGTGCAATTTGTCCTCTGTTCGTCAGACAATTTTCTTGATTTCTTTTTTGTTTAATAGCTATTAATAAGTTTTAGTGTTATTTTTTTTTAATGGATACAGTTTTTTTCCGTACCGTCGACCCTAGAGACATTATTTATAAATCTCTATTCATTCATATTCATACGAATATCTATAATCTACATAATTTGGTAGAAGAACGCAACCACCATGTATATGGCGAAAAAGGCCGTCATAGTGATTCGCTTCTGCGGGTCGCGTTACGGAACCAGCCTGTGCATATCCAGCTTTTCGCAGGCTGGCATAACAGCGGTGACCAGCGATTGATACTGTGTCACTCGGTGGTACAACAGTTGTATTAGGACAATGTCTTACACACAGCGACATCTTCCATCTATATATTGATCAGCAGTGAGATAACAATTAAGAACATCTCACTCCGCTATTTCTTAGCCAATTTACTTAATTCCTTTTTTCTTTAGTAGGTAGCTATTAACGAGTTTTAGTGTTATCAATAAACGTTTTGGAAAAGGTTTTTTTTTTCTCTAAGTTTGAAATTCGACCACTGGATGACCAATTGTATTATGTAAATATACAAAAATAAAAAACAGTTCAGTGCAATTTGTCCTCTGTTCGTCAAGAAATTTTCTTGATTTCTTTTTTGTTTAATAGCTATCAATAAGCTTTAGTGTTATTTTTTTTTAATGGATACAGTTTTTTTGCGTACCATCGACCCTAGAGCCATTATTTATAAATCTCTATTCATTCATATTCATACGAATATCTATAATCTACATAATTTGGTAGAAGAACGCAACCACCATGTATATGGCGAAAAAGGCCGTCATAGTGATTCGCTTCTGCGGGTCGCGTTACGGAACCAGCCTGTGCATATCCAGCTTTTCGCAGGCTGGCATAACAGCGGTGACGAGCGATGGATACTGTGTCACTCGGTGGTCGCCATTGCTTTTGGACTGTACTGTGCTTACCATCAGGCATAGTGCAATCATTTTGCCGTGCTACAGTAAAAAAAAAAAGAAGAAAAAAACTTAATAACATTAAAGCTTAAAAGATCACTGTGAAATTGCCACTACTAGACGATAATTTACAACTAGACTGAAAAAGTGGAGACAGTCATAAGGACTGCCGGCGGAAGTGAGAACTAAAAACAATGGAATTTAAACTGCATACTCGTTTGAATTTTAAAATTATAGTGTGAATTATTTAAGTTTCGTATTTTGTAAATTGAAAATATTATCATTAGTCTTTCGTTCACATCGATTGGCGCTACGAATAATAATTTAACTTTATAACTCTTTTATACAGTTTATCAAACATATGATGGGCTGCACAATCGTAATACAGAATATCAATATTAGATGTACAAACGCTGTTATACTATCCGTCAAAGTAGACAAACCGCGCAAGCGCAATACGGTCGGTCACGCTTACTAGCATGTTATGACGCGAAAATATAAATTTATCTCATGCCAAAAAAACACAGCTCAACGCGCCTAATAAGGTTTTCGCTTAAAAATTCCGAATTTTTATAGGCAATTAGACATTGCTAATTTATATCGATCAGGCTTAAGGATAGATCGAACATTAGTTTAGAAATAAATACACTACTATTAATACCCAAAGGGCATGCTATAAAATATTTGAACGCCCGTCAAATTCATAAATTAATATTATTTCTCTCTGACATTAATGCCCGCTATTAGAAAGACCTAAAGCTTAGCAGCCATTTTGAAATCGAAGAATCGCTCGGTTTACTTACAAAAGGCTATAGAGAGCTATAATAAAGAACTTTAGAGATTTAATGGTCATAGAAATCTTACATAAAACTCTACGATATTTTACGTTAACTGTTTCTACGAACATTTTAAAATAATCGTTACAGAATATAGTTCGTGCTTTCGAATAGAACTTTAGTTGTTAAATTAAATATCTCACTGTGAATCGTGATCATCAAAAGTTTGTTAATTATATTGTTGTAACAGGTATTTCTAGTTACAAACTATGTACTGAGTCAAGTGACATAATGAAGAAGTTCACACATTTGACTACCAAACGTCGCGGTTCGAATTAACTCGTTGAACTTTGCAACTATGGCAAAATAGTACAGCTATATTAAAAATAACAGTAAGTGGAATTTCATAACTATAATAATGTGATTTTATATGCGATTTAGATCATACAAACGGAAAGATTTACGTGTTGGTAAGCTTACAAGTACTTAATACAAAATACATATATTTAGACGTACTTTAGACGTGATCAGGTATTTTCAGTGATTTAATGGTCATAGAAATCTTACATAAAACTCTACGATATTTTACGTTAACTGTTTCTACGAACATTTTAAAATAATCGTTACAGAATATAGTTCGTGCTTTCGAATAGAACTTTAGTTGTTAAATTAAATATCTCACTGTGAATCGTGATCATCAAAAGTTTGTTAATTATATTGTTGTAACAGGTATTTCTAGTTACAAACTATGTACTGTGACTCAGTACACTTACACATACACTTACACACAGTACACTTAGTGACATACAAAAGAAGTTCACACATTTGACTGCCAAACGTCGCGGTTCGAGTTAACTCGTTGAACTTTGCAACTATGGCAAAATAGTACAGCTATATTAAAAATAACAGTAAGTGGAATTTCATAACTATAATAATGTGATTTGATATGCGATTTAGATCATACAAACGTAAAAACGTAAAGATTTACGTGTTGGTTAGCTTAGAGGTACTTAATACAAAATACATATATTTAGACGTACTTTAGACGTGATCAGGTATTTTCATTACCTGTGATTAATCAACACAACCATAATTACTATTACATAGCAGTTACTTTACCTTAAAATCTACTAGAATAAAACATTTCACTATATAATCATAATAATCTATAAGGCTTTTTTTTCGAACTGACTACGCTATTGACCTGGCTGGGTCTTAACAGCTTCACCGGACTACTAAGGCGAGCGATTAAGGCACTCAGCAGATTTTATTTTGACAACTAGCTCAAGGGTGCGCGGCACACCTCGGCTTGGGCTGTTGCCTGATTCATGCAAATCGCGACCTATCTGAGCTAACCTAAGCTTAGCTACATATTCATACTTATATGAGTTATTGATCTATAAGGCAATCAGTTTTAATAATAATGATACTAATTTATATACATATATACCCCAAAATCACATAAAACAATTTTCCTAAAGAAAGCAGAGGCAATCGTCACGTTATGTCATCGAACATAGGTGTACCAAAATGCTGAGAAATGTATAGACCTCGTCAATCTTTTTGGCCCATCTGAATAATAGCCGTAAGTTCGGATTTTGCAAGTAACACAATGAAGAATTTAATACTAAACTACGTTAAAATATTATTATGAGGGTCTAAAATTGGAATTTATATATCCTTACGTTACCTAGACGTTATACACATAATATAATGCGTCAAAATCCAAATCAAAATCTCCTTTATTCAATTTAGGCACCGAGAAGGCGCTTGCGATTAAGGCACTCAGCAGATTTTATTTTGACAACTAGCTCAAGGGTGCGCGGCACACCTCGGCTTGGGCTGTTGCCTGATTCATGCAAATCGCGACCTATCTGAGCTAACCTAAGCTTAGCTACATATTCATACTTATATGAGTTATTGATCTATAAGGCAATCAGTTTTAATAATAATGATACTAATTTATATACATATATACCCCAAAATCACATAAAACAATTTTCCTAAAGAAAGCAGAGGCAATCGTCACGTTATGTCGTCGAACATAGGTGTACCAAAATGCTGAGAAATGTATAGACCTCGTCAATCTTTTTGGCCCATCTGAATAATAGCCGTAAGTTCGGGTTTTGCAAGTAACACAATGAAGAATTTAATACAAAACTACGTTAAAATATTATTATGAGAGTCTAAAATTGGAATTTATATAACCTTACGTTACCTAGACGTTATACATATAATATAATGCGTCAAAATCCAAATCAAAATCTCCTTTATTCAATTTAGGCACCGAGAAGGCGCTTATGAACGTCAAAACTACCATAGGTTCAGAAAATAACGCAGTCATCGAGAAAAATCGGCAAGTAACTCGATCTGGTTTATGTCTTCATGTTATATATTTTTACAAAACATAAATAGTTACATTCGTTATTAGTGGATGCACAGAGAGGGGCGTCATTTCCAGACGTCACAATCGTCCACATATTGATGTTGATATAATAGCCTTTAGATATTAAAACCAGCTTGACATGGTTCTTGAACTCATTATCCGGCAAATCGATAATGTGTTTTGGGACTTTGTTATAAAACATAACACTATTACCTTATTAAAAAACTGTTTTTGGACTTAGTGAGCCTGAAGCGTATAGATTCGCGACTTTATTCAGAGCGCTCAGAAAGTTTTGCGTGGATTGTAATCACGTATATTTCTTCATCTATATTTTGTTATAATATTTTCCGACCACGGTAGTCGAACGTGTTACTGATTAAATTCCAATTAGTAAAATGTGCCACCTAACATTCTATGACTAATTATACTACAACTACTTCAAAATAAAGATAATCAACCGGTTGCGGTTACGAGTGCAATGTGATAGGACCTTAACTATTACAAATTGCGTAAGTGTAAACTTACCCGTAACCGCTGAGCGTCGTCTAGCGAAGCCGACGCGTGGTAACTTAATACCTGTGAATATAAATAATACCTTAATAGAATTATATAGTTTTATGGACATTATGTTACATTTTCCAATGGGAAATATACAAGAGATTAGTTGTATGTGAACATTCAAGTTCTCAACAACAACAAATATATTTTTAAACAAGTACTCTAGATTTATTATTTCTCATTTAAAGGAAAGAAAAATATATTTAAAATGATTCAAAACAAAATTACGTCTATTACAGATAAAACAATCTATATAAAAACACAGTCTATAGTAAATTAACTAGCTTTTTGCTGGATTTTTTTTGATATTTAAGATGAAAAATATTCCATATCCTTCTGCAAGTCTCAGGCAAATCTATGTCAAATTTCATTTCGATCAATTCAGAGGTTTAATACTGAAAAGTAACAGTCATTTTCGCATAAATAATGCTACTAGCTTCTGCCCGCGACTTCATCCGCGTGGAATAGTTACCGCTTACGCAGCGCACGCACGCGCGCTCTTAAAAAAAAAACTCTGATTTTTTTTTATGTCAAAAGGAGGCAAACGAACAGGTGGGTCACCTGATGTTAAGTGATCACCACCGTCCATAGACACTAGCAACACCAGAGGAGTCGCAAGTGCGTTGCCAGCCTATGTATGGGGGAGGGGAAGGGAAAGGAGAAAGGGGAAAAGAGGTGGGCCTCGTGGTACTACCCCGGGCGAGCCGACCCATACGTGCTGAAACTAGTAATAGCTACAGCGTGGCTCTACCTTGTCGATACCTACATTGTCGATTTCGAAACATTCTTCATTGGTGTCCTGTTCCTATTGGTAGATATATAGCCTATAGCCTTCCTCGATAAATGAGCTATCTAACGCTGAAATAATTTTTCAAATTGAACCAGTAGTTTCTGAGATTAGCGCGTTCTAGCAAACTCTTGACGTCATATATAGAAGTATAGATTTGTGCCTCTAACACGTTCGTATGTTCTACAGAATTCTTTGCACGTGGTGCAACCTGCGGTAGGGTTTTACAGCCTGACTGGATCGCAACCACCATGTATATGGCGAAAAAGCCCGTCATAGTGATTCGCTTCTGCGGGTCGCGTTTCGGTATCAGCCTGTGCATATGCAGTTTTACGCAGGCCGGCATTACAGCGGCGACCGGCGATGGATAGTTTCTCTCTCGGTAGTCACCATTGTTTTTGGTTTGTACTGTGCTTACCATCAGGCATAGTGCAGTCATTTTGACGTGCTACAATAAAAATGTGTTCCAATATGGTAACCATGCTACACCTACGAAATATATACTATAGCTAATCGACAGATTTTCATCACGAGGGTGGTGGCTAGCCAGGTAGATTTAGGCAATTCTTTATCACGGTGCTGTGGTTTGATCAATTTTTGATAGGTGGTAGAGATACGCTGAAGCTAGTAATGGTTTCAGCATGAACAGGTTGGCTCGCCCGGGGTAGTACCACCCTCCCACAGAAAACCGACGTGAAGTAACAGTGCTTGCAGTGTCGCGTTTCGTTCGGTCAGTGAGAGCGCCGGAGGTCCACCTCCCCTCCCCCCTTCCCTTACTCACCCTCACCCCCAAGACAGGTTGACTCCCCTGGTGTTGCAAGTGTCTATGGACGGTGGTGATCATTTAACATCAGGTGATCCACCGAGCGTTTGCCACCTATGATATAAAGAAAAAAAAAGTTCTTTTCCTTCACCGAACTGAGTCGGAGCAGGTGCTAGTATTCGAACCTAAGTCTTTCGACACGGTGTCGGAACACGCTATCAACTAAGCAATCATCGTTTCATATGATTATAAGCGAATGAATAAGGAATGAGAACTTACATCAAGAGTAACACTCTGTTTCGCCATCGCTGTGATTGCCTTTTCGTACATATGAGTATTGTGGATACCCATCCCGCAGAATATCGCGAACGCCTCCACGAAATTCTCATCGTTTTTAGTGAACAGCAAATCATCGAACTTGTTGATTAGCTGGAATTAGATAAATTACATATAAGTTGACCACCATTATATCCCGGATGTCCGCCGGAGAGATTTACGAGGGCCATTCGTTTGCTGCCAAGAATAATATAGCTTTTTGAACTTCTGACGTTGATTAATGAAGATTGCTAGTACCAGCAAAAACTAGGCCGTTATCAAATCGTTAACGAACTTATTAAGTTCATAATAAACTCTTGTAAGTGTTGACATAGTGTAGGATAACATGTTCATTTTATTACCAATGAAAAAACTGCTATTACAAATATTTTAAAGCGATGAAATTGCTTCGATTTAAACTGAAATAGGTTTGAATCAAAATAATATTTAACCTGATAAGTAAAAAATAAATCTACAGTCACATGAAAATCGTAAAATAAACTTATTGAGATGTGTTTATATTTACGACCGATAAACGATCAAACTGCCTTCTCTAAAAGTAACTATACTAAAATGTATCAGATGAGATGGAATAGTACTATTCGCTAATAAAAATATTTTCTCACAAAAAGTTTCATATAATACGGAATAGTAATCGGAAATTTTCTTTATTTCACATCGGACGAAGTATAAATTGAAACCGGCATCTGGGCGATATTAAAATGAATTAACTTTATAAAAAATGTTTTGACAAATCCGTGTCGCAATGCGTAACTTTTGGCTTAAATTGTGCGAATGATATTTAAAAAACCAACAATTACTCTTCGAAATAACGACTCGTCTTTAAATGATTCTAATCATGATAAGTTAATATTTTTTTGCGAATGTACAGATTATTAATTTCATAAAAAAAAGAAATAACTAGCATAAAAAATGTATTTTTCAATGATCCAATGTATTTTCGAGATTCCTGCATAAATGATATTAACAACAATTCGTTTTTAGTATTACATATAATTATAATTTCTACCCTATGATTTATTTTTAAGATTTACACAATATTCTTTTTATTTTCCATAGTACCACTAATTATCTGGAAGAAAATGCCTTGTTTAAGGTCTGCGATGCACGAACTAGAACGTGCAATAAAAATATAATAAAGCATTCGTTCATTCGTTCAATAATACTTGTCACATTTGTATAAATCAAAATGATTCAATAGAAACATATTCTATGGTATATTATTAATATGTGTTCAGGAATGTGTACGTCAAGCGACGTATTATCTCCCACCGGCTAGGCTTATGCACACAGGCTTGGTGTGTTTTGGGAATTACAGTTTTCAGTTTCAACGCTGGGAGATAATACGTCGCTTGACGTACACATTCCTGAACACATATTAATAATATACACAGTATATTATTATCACTACAAATTATAAAACAAAGTCCTCCGTCGCGTCTGTCTGTCTGTCTGTTCGCGATAAACTCAAAAACTACTAAACGGATTTTCATGCGGTTTCGTTAATAAATAGAGTTATTCACGATGAATAACTGAAAATGTAAAAAATTGTGTAAATTGGTTGAAATATAATGCATAATTGTTGGAAGTGTCGGCAAAAAGTCAAGCCGC
>MU159845.1:23928-70291 GCA_015888305.1 Antheraea pernyi | reverse complement strand
CTAGATGCCTGTTCACTCTACTCTTGAAGACTCCCAAGTTATAAGATGACGGGAAGATAGACGCCGGGAGTGAATTCCACTCCTTAGCCGTACGTATAATGAATGTGGAAGCAAATCGCTTCGTACGAATTACGGGAATATCAACCACGTAAGGGTGAAAACCCTCACGGCGTCTAGTTGTCCTCTGATGGAATGGGGACGGTGGAATTATCTAGCTATCTTACATTGAAAGAATTTTTCAGATCAGACCAATTAGTTCCTGAGATTAGCGCGTTCAAGCAAGCAAACAAGCAAACAAACAAACCCTCCATCTTTATAATATTGGTATAGATTTTATCAACCTCTAGCTTTTGATCGTGGCCTGTTCGGGTTAATGTAGATTTCACTGATACCTCGGTAACAATAGGCTTTTTTTGGGTAAAAGTACCCTATGGACGTCCACTTGCGTACCCCTAACAACCTGTATGAAAAATTTCATGATGGTCTGTCCGGTAATTAAGGCGGGAAACCTAACAAACAAAATTACTCACTTTCGCGATAATATCAGTTAGGATTTCTTTTTATCACAACAACAATTTGAAGCGATTTCTCTTATGTTTATTTTAGAGTTAAGAGGTTATTTAAAAATAATTCCATAGCGGAATCGAAGTGTTATTTAAAAAATATAAACATTACAACTAATAAAAATGTCTACTATCGACTATCAAATACTTTCAAAAACAAAACCTGAAATAGTATTTAAAGTAGAATTACAAGAAATTATAAAAGTAATTACACAGTATATTATTATCACTACAAATTATAAAACAAAGTCCTCCGTCGCGTCTGTCTGTCTGTCTGTTCGCGATAAACTCAAAAACTACTAAACGGATTTTCATGCGGTTTCGTTAATAAATATAGTTATTCACGAGGAATAACTGAAAATGTAAAAAATTGTGTAAATTGGTTGAAATATAATGCATAATTGTTGGAAGTGTCGGGAAAAAGTCAAGCCGCGTGGAAGTTTTCGTCGGAAATCCTGCCTTTGAGATATAACAAAACAATGAAGATAATAAACAACGCAGACGAAGTCGCGGGTGTCAGATAGTACACTATAAGTTCAATATCGGCTTCAAAGCAAGTGAATAACATTTTAATTAACACTCGACATACGAAATGAACTCTCTTTTATCAATGTCATTTTAACAGAACGAGCGCATAATTTAAGTCCCTTATAAAATATGCAAATTTAAACTCCATAGAACTTGGTTTTATGACAAATGAATTAATGTAAAAAAAAAATCCATTAACACTTAAAAATTAGTATTGTAAATATTAGAAAGAAACGCGTAGCAGTATGTCCACACGGAGGAAGTGAAAGTTGGCTTATATGTATTAAATTATATATATAAGAATGTTCATAAACTATATACTATAAAAAGTTACGTAGTATAACTACTTAACTATACTATAATATAACTCACCATATAACTCATTTTGGTATACTACCAGAGCCAGGCAGACACAAAAACATATGCCCACATATATACCTACCTTACGTTTAAGACGTAACAATTTTTTTCCCTAACGTGCCACAAGAAGTTTCACTTCAATATTCTATTAAAATTATCTATTTTAATGTAGCATATATTATATGTTACATTCTGTGATTTTTCTTGGATATAATTGTTTTTTTTAATTCGACTGCACGGATGACGTAATGGATGAGACTGTACCCCGCGTTGTAGTCAGCGCGCCGAGTGTTGCGAGTTTGAATCCCACATAAGACAATTATTTGTTTGATTCACAAATAAGCGTTCCGAATTTGGGTTTACGCTGGCCTTGACGTCTAGAGCAAGAGTTCCCAAACTAGGTTCCTAGGTAAATTGTCATCAGGGTTTCGCCAAATTTATATTTATACAAAAAACAAATACAGGTCGAGATTGGATGCTATCCCAGATATACGCATACAATTGTCGGACATAATACGGAACTATAAAACAATTATTCATAAAACAGTAAAACAACTTCATTCTTCACATTAAAACTTTAAGTTAAGGATAATGTGTTACAATTATATTAGACACTAGCCCCTGCCCGCGACTTCGTTCGCGTGGACTACTTTGGGCTAACACTTAGCGGAAGCTCCCAAGAGGAAAAAATACCCCGATTTTCGTCTTAGCGTAATGATATATAGCCTATAACCTTTCTCGATAAATAAGCTATATAACAGTGAAAGAATTGTTCAAATCAGATCAGTAGTTCCTGAGATTACCCCCTACAACGTCACAAACTCACAAACTTTACCTCTTTATAATATTAGTATAAATTTCATTTAAAAAATGCTCTTATATAAATTCAGTGTTGATTTGTAAGCATTCGATATGGGGTTCCATAAAATAAAAGGTGTTTGGTTGGTGTTCCGTTATCTTTAAAGTTTCGGAACCACTGTTCTAGAGTACAAGGTTTGTTTAAAAAAATATATGGTCCTTTACCTCGCCCGTAGTCGCAACGTAGCCTGTAATGCCAATGTTGATGGGAAACCGACTTTCGTAAGGCGACGTCCTCGGTGCGCCCGGATCTGAGTCGTCGCCTGCCTCCAAATCAAAAACCCGCGAAAAACTACCTTTTGACACCTCATGTACTAAAAGTACCTGAAAACAAAAAGAAAAAAAAAATAAAACACTGAATTACATCTTTCTAGAACTGAAACTTTTGGTGCAAATGGTCTCTTTTTGTAGATTTTGATATTTTGAAATGTTTTTCAAAGTGAAAACTTCTATAGCCGTGTTGAGCCATTATAAAAAAAATTGTAGGGGGATAACTTATGGGCTCGCGTCACCGATGATCTAGACATGCTCGTGACGTGTATACTGCTTTTGCGCCATAATAGCGAAGCGTAGTATAGTGGCCTGTGTACATGTAATATCGATATTTTGTATTGAACTAGTGTTAATTAATTGCTAAACTGTATAAAAATATATACAACTAGCGTGCACGGCAGACGTTGTCCCTGCCCCGGCTTAAAAAAAATCCTTGACTAATGATATACCAAAACCTTCCCCGCGAATCACTTTATCCACTGGTGAAAACCGCATGAGAATCCGTTCAGTAGTTTTTGAGTTTATCGCGAACAGACAGACACGGTAGTGTATACGGCGCTCTTACTGACCGACCGAAACGCAACAATGCAAGCATAGAATTATGAAACCGCTTACAACTTAACTACGCGCGACTTTGTTACTTTTTTTTTTTTTTTTCTTCGAACTGACTATGCTATTGACCTGGCAAGGTCTTTACAGCTTCACCGGACTAACGACGTTGTTACTCTATGAATGCAAGCACTGTTACTTCACGTGGGTGTTTCTGTGAGAGGGTCGTAATACCCAGGGCGAGCCGACCCGTTCATGCTGAAATCAGTAATAACTTCAGCGTGGCTCTATACATTACATAAAAATAAATTGATGTTTCGTTATACTCAAATCAAATATACTTTATTCAGTTGAGGCCCTAATAAGGCACTTATGAACGTCAAAGACTACCACCGGTTCGGAAAACAACCCAGTCATCAAGAACAACCGGTAAGAAACGGGTACACTACTCTGATATAGATAAATTGATTTACTGATTCCTATGAATTAAATCAAATAAATATTTATAATATAAGTATTAGTATAGTATAAGTATTTCAATAAGGAATTAAATTACATAAATTCATAGATTTGTAATATGACATAAATAAATATTCAAATAAAAATTCAAAACAGAGCACAGTTAATCTATTGTATTGAGTTTTCACCTGTGTCGCCAATCCTTATGACTTGATTTTTTTATATCTAGACGACTGTTATTAGAACTCCTTTTCACTTATTTGGCCTTAGAAATTAGTATAATTACGGCTATGCAATTAATACAAATACGACCGGATTATACATTAGAGCGTTCTAGCAACACTGGATAAATCTTTAACCCTTAGTAAAGTATCCCTTAATTAAATGGCGCTCTCACTGACCGAACGAAACGCAACAATGCAAGCACTGTTACTTCACGTCGGTTTTCTATGAGAGGGTGGTACTACCCCGGGCGAGCCGACCCATTCATGCTGAAACCAATAATAGTGTCAGCGTGGCTCTACCACCATTAAATAATCGAATTATTATTCTGTGTTATGAACATAAGAAGCTAACGATAGACTTTACTCAAATTAAAGAGCCGAAGGACGAGTAAATTAACTCCCATTATTAATTTTTATAACGGGATATTTCTTATGCCCCATATAGTTATTATATACATACCGGAGTATGTCATGTTTATACACGAATTAAATTTAGTGGTCGCAGCAGTGGAGTGAACCATGGAATAGAGCCTGACATACGTAGTCCCTGATTGTTGATACACCCTTTGAAATTTATAAATACTCACTGTACAACTTCTAACACGTTACTTCTGTAATACCGATGTAATTATTTCGATCTTGTTCCTTTTGTATTCCCATGTAATTATTGATGGGAAAACTTCTTTAGGCGCGCTGAGCGGTATTTTTCGCAGGAGATTAATTTATAATTTCGCCTCATGACACGCTAGTAAGCATGACCGATCGTATTGCGCTTGCGCGACTTACGTCAGACTAGCAACGCGTAGTATAGGGGCCTGTGTCCATGTAATATTGATATTTTGTACTGAGATCATACAGCCTATCACATATTAATTATAAACTGTATACAATTATTATTGTTCCGAGTGCCAATAAAGGTGCAAAACCAAACTAATAATAATAAATTTAAATTCACAAATTATGAATTTTGAATAATTCACACAATCACGAATTTAAAAATTCAAAACAGAACACAGTAATTGTATTGAGTTTTCACCTGTGTCGTCAGTTCTTACGACTTGATTTTTTTTTATATCTACACGACTGTAATTAAAACTCTTTTTCACTTATTTGCCTTTAGAAATTAGTGTAATTATGCATTAATGCTATGCAATTAATACAAATATGACCGGATTATCGATTTAGAGCGTTCTAGCAACATTGTATTAAACTTTAACCCTTAGTAAAGTATTCCTTAATTAAATTAAATAAAAACTATTCATTGACAAGTTATATTTATGGTATTTATATGTAGGCTCGGTTCACAGAACTGTACATTAATACCGATAATTGGATGAAATTATTAATTTGTAAAATTCCCACGTTCTTAAAGTGGAAATATCGAACAGCGGTACAAAACTATTAATGTCGGTGACTTCTATGCCCAAGATCATTCGGTATTCGTTTGGACTTTAATCAACAATCAATCAAAATATAAAAGATTGTATAATTTAAATTCTAAAGTTATTAATCGTTATAAGAAGGACGTTTTAAAATTTATGTACCAATTAAATGATTAATTAAAAGTCGAAGGAAATAAGCCTATAAATTCTTATAACCGGTTTTTCTATTAAACCTGAGGTTTTATAAATATATATTCATAATGATCTTATGAAATATTAGAGCATCTTCCCGCGTTTTTTCTGCGTTTGTGTCTTCTTAAAAGATTATATTGGAGCGGAAACTAATTTTTGTTTCTAAAGCCTAGGTTACTTCTTATAACATCAACCAAAGAAAGTCGTGTCAAAATCGATTGAAACCTTTCAAATATTAGCCGGAACAAACAGACAGACAACAATTCTAAAAATCGGCTTTTTGTTATACGTACGGTGTCATACCCATTCAGTAAAAATCTATCCTTTTGATATTATTTATCTCTCTACAAAGAGACACTTCAATTTCATTTATTCCTATAGACGAAACTTATATATAAATCTCTCTACAAAGAGACACTTCAATTTCATTTATTCCTATAGATGAAACTTATATATAAGCGTTTCATTGCATCAACAGATAATATTCATTACTCTTATTACTAATACAATAACTTTGACGAATGCCTCGAGAGGAGTATTCCCAACACTCGAGAGATAAGCTTTCGTCTTGACCTCAAGCATCTGCGTTATAATAAATCTTGATCGATCGGCCTCATCGCTCAGACAAAACTTCGATGCCTCTTCGTAGACAAAAATATTATGGTCGTTTATTGCAAACGAATTTAACCCAGATGATGATGATAACGTAACTATGTATGGGATATTCATTTGAAAACGTTTACTGATGTTGAACTGTTTTTATTTTCTTAGATCGGTGGGAGGTAACGTTAAATTATTTTTTATATAGATGTTAATTGATGGAATAGTCTAAGATGGTAAACATGCCAAGCTTACAACACCTAGAAGGGGTTAGCTCTCGAGTGCAGCACACCAGCAGGAGCTCGGCGACAGGTTTTAAACCTGAGAGTTGTAGCTAGCTAGGCGGACTTATAAATAACCCTAACTATACTCTGTAGACGGTAGATCCACGCTGAAGCTATTACTGGTTTCAATATGAATGGGTCGGCTCGCCCGGGGTAGTACCACCCCCTCACAGAAAACCGACGTAAAGTAACAGTGCTTGCATTGTTGCCAAAAAAAGTGTGTGTGTACTTATGTACACGCTTTAGAAGCTATACTTCTTGGCGTAAAAAGATAGAAATCTTTTCAAAAATTTTAACTTTCGCCTTATTCTACGTTTGTAGAAAAAACGAGACTAACAATAGAAAAAAGGTATTTAATACATTGAAAGTTTTAATACAAACAACAAATACAAAGGATCAAAATGTTGACTCGTGTACATAAGTACACACACACTTTTTTTGGCAACAATGCAAGCACTGTTACTTTACGTCGGTTTTCTGTGGGGGGGTGGTACTCCCCCGGGCGAGCCGACCCATTCATATTGAAACCAGTAATAGCTTCAGCGTGGATCTACCGTCTACAGAGTATAGTTAGGGTTATTTATAAGTCCGCCTAGCTAGCTACAACTCTCAGGTTTAAAACCTGTCGCCGAGCTCCTGCTGGTGTGCTGCACTCGAGAGCTAACCCCTTCTAGGTGTTGTAAGCTTGGCATGTTTACCATCTTAGACTATTCCATCAATTAACATCTATATAAAAAATAATTTAACGTTACCTCCCACCGATCTAAGAAAATAAAAACAGTTCAACATCAGTAAACGTTTTCAAATGAATATCCCATACATAGTTACGTTATCATCATCATCTGGGTTAAATTCGTTTGTAATAAACGACCATAATATTTTTGTCTACGAAGAGGCATCGAAGTTTTGTCTGAGCGATGAGGCCGATCGATCAAGATTTATTATAACGCAGATGCTTGAGGTCAAGACGAAAGCTTATCTCTCGAGTGTTGGGAATACTCCTCTCGAGGCATTCGTCAAAGTTATTGTATTAGTAATAAGAGTAATGAATATTATCTGTTGATGCAATGAAACGCTTATATATAAGTTTCATCTATAGGAATAAATGAAATTGAAGTGTCTCTTTGTAGAGAGATTTATATATAAGTTTCGTCTATAGGAATAAATGAAATTGAAGTGTCTCTTTGTAGAGAGATAAATAATATCAAAAGGATAGATTTTTACTGAATGGGTATGACACCGTACGTATAACAAAAAGCCGATTTTTAGAATTGTTGTCTGTCTGTTTGTTCCGGCTAATATTTGAAAGGTTTCAATCGATTTTGACACGACTTTCTTTGGTTGATGTTATAAGAAGTAACCTAGGCTTTAGAAACAAAAATTAGTTTCCGCTCCAATATAATCTTTTAAGAAGACACAAACGCAGAAAAAACGCGGGAAGATGCTCTAATATTTCATAAGATCATTATGAATATATATTTATAAAACCTCAGGTTTACCTAGAAAAACCGGTTATAAGAATTTATAGGCTTATTTCCTTCGACTTTTAATTAATCATTTAATTGGTACATAAATTTTAAAACGTCCTTCTTATAACGATTAATAACTTTAGAATTTAAATTATACAATCTTTTATATTTTGATTGATTGTTGATTAAAGTCCAAACGAATACCGAATGATCTTGGGCATAGAAGTCACCGACATTAATAGTTTTGTACCGCTGTTCGATATTTCCACTTTAAGAACGTGGGAATTTTACAAATTAATAATTTCATCCAATTATCGGTATTAATGTACAGTTCTGTGAACCGAACTGAGTAAGAATAACAATTTTATTCTTCTCTATACGTCAGTGACGTAAAAACAAAAAGGGGGAAGTAATTGCAATCAATTAAAGTAAATATAACCAAGTTAGAATATAAACGATTATACGATTCACACTATGTTAAGTGGTCATTGCACCTTACAATAATTGATTAAATGTCAGAAAATACTACAGTTCTAACTGAGAGATGGTTTAGGTTGCTACTCCTGAGTAGCATACACGCTTATACATGCAAGTGGGTTTCTTATATTTTTCCCTTATCAAACTGAAATAGTTTAGAAAATTATCCGATACGAAATATATATAAGAGTTGTTGAGGTATGTATACTTGGTACACATATATGTTTCAACAACTCATATATGTAGCTTAGCTTAGGTTAGCTCAGATAGGTCGCGAATTGCATGTATCAGGCAACAGCCTAAGCCGAGGTATGCCGCGCACCCTTGAGCTAGTTGTCAAAATAAAATCGGCTGAGTGCCTTAAGCGCTCGCCTTAGTAGTCCGGTGAAGCTGTTAAGACCTTGCTAGGTCAATAGCGTAGTCAGTTCGAAAAAAAAAGCTACTCCTGAGGATTATGTTGGTATACAGTACATGTTGTCAACTGCATGGGCTTCGAACCTGAACACAGCGATCGATGTTACTTTCCGGACAGAAATCATTGTGACGGTTGTGAATTCCTAGATAAGCATGAGTTTTACTACAGTAATATATTTATTGAAATGAAATATCTTATGGGAAGAAATTCTGATCCGCGACTTTCTTGTGTGACAAAAAGTGGTGGGGGGTAAACACTGTGTCGGGTAGTTTTTTTCCAAAATTGTTGTTTTTTCAATGAGTTCTTTTGGAATTGCTAATATAAAGGGAGAGAGGGGTGATCGCAATTTTATACGATTCAGTACTCACTCTTTTGACGTGTTGCATGAGCATAATATTAAATCACCAAGATTTGTTAGTCCTGATATAGAAACAAGTCAGAGAGTCGTGGTTATTTCAAAATGATTAACGGGTAGAGTCCTTCCGATCACCGAAGTTAAGCGACATCGGACGCGGTCGGTACTTGGATGGGTGATCGCCTGAGGATATCGCGTGACGTTAGCTTTTTGTTGTAAATTTTAAGTAAGACTTATTATAGGAGAGTTTTGTAATGTTGATTCGTAACATTTCTGCGTGACAAAAGGTGATGGTGGTAAGCCTTGCCCAATAGAGTGGGAATAGTGTCTCGCTTACTTGCGGGTATTGGAAAACAGTGAGATATACGTTCTTCTCGCTTTCTTTTCGATAGTTTCATTTCTACAGCGTGCGAACTACACATATTTTGTTTTTATTTGTGTGTTATATTTTGATATCGAGGTATCTTATTATGTAACCTCGTAAAGTTACCGCACGAATTATTTAATAATAATTTTCGCAGTGTCCCATTTATAGTATTATATTATTTTTACAACTTCAACACTCTTAGCAGATGTCCAACTCACTGACACAACAGTGGAAAAGCAACGCAACATACACTAAAACCTTATCTTTCAGCTTAGAATGCTAAAAACGTTTGTAATATTTTATTCATGTTGTCTATTCTGAAAAAAACATCAATATTGATATTATTAAGTCTTCGTTAACATTTACTATTGTAACTAATATTGTAAATGCAAATGTAAGTTTTTTTTTGTCAAAAGGAGGTAAACGAACATGTGAGTCACCTGATGTTAAGTGATCACCACCGTCCATAGACACTAGCAACACCAGGGGAGTCGCAAGTGTGTTGTCAGCCTATGTATGGGGGAGGGAGTAGGGATAGGGAAAGGAGGAAGGGGAGAGGAAAGAGCGAAGGGAGGTGGACCTCCGGCGCTCTCACTGACCGAACGAAACGCAACAATGCAAGCACTGTTACTTCACGTCGGTTTTCTCTGAGAGGGTGGTACTACCCCGGACGAGCCGGCCCATTCATGCTGAAACAAGTAAAAGCTACAGCGTGGCTCTACCACCTTTAAAATGTTATTTCTTTGTTACGCTTTAATGCCTTACCTACTCAAATTTAATTTTCTTGAGATTCTGCATACACGTCACGTTTAGAGAAAAGGAAACAGGAGTATGTATACATTTCATGTAAAAAAGATATTGTTCCCGTGGGATAGGTCAAATCTATAGTAACACAAGCGAAACCGTGGGAAATAACAAGTTCTATAATAAATATCAATGCACTTGTTACAGTTAAATAAGTTCAATATATTCATTCTTTTTACCTATTTAAACAACTGAACGTATGAGAAGTAATATAAATTTACCATAAGTTTATAGCTCTACCACCTTTAAAATGTTATTTCTTTGTTACGCTTTAATGCCTTACCTACTCAAATTTAATTTTCTTGAGATTCTGCATACACGTCACGTTTAGAGAAAAGGAAACAGGAGTATGTATACATTTCATGTAAAAAAGATATTGTTTCCGTGGGATAGGTCAAATCTATAGTAACACAAGCGAAACCGTCGGCATTAACAAGTTCCATAATAAATATCAATACACTTTTTACAGTTAAATAAGTTCAACATATTCATTATTTTTACATATTTAAACAACTGAACGTATGAGAAGTAATATAAATTTACCATAAGTTTATATAACATATCTTTTCATAATATTTAACAGGCTTTCTTTATAGTAACAGCCCTTATGGCCCTGCCAGCGGGTCTTATACAGGCTTATGATGATTATGAACTTAAAATCGGAATATCTAACAAATCTTTCGTGATAAGCCTGTTTCGTAAACATATAAAGAAAGAACACTTATTCGATGTCAAACAACAATAAAATCACACACACAAAATTAGAAACAAAACAAAGTATTATTAGAATATTTACAACATTGCCGGAGTAATCACCGCTTTCAACGCTAAAAGCGATCCGAGCTCAGCATGTGGTTACTGCAAATTGCCATAACGCAAATTTTCAGCAATGTAAAATAACGTTGAAGCGTTACAAATAGAATAGCTTTACTATCAGAAAATCAGTAAAAAACCTTTTAGAATTGTTATGTGAATTAAGAATTTTTTTTGTTCGAACTGACTATACGCTATTGACCTGATGTCCCTTCACAGCTGAATCCGACTACTTATATGTATGTATTTTATTTTAATCAATTCAATCAATGGATTAAGATGTAATATCGACACAAATAAGATGCATATATATAAATAACTATATGTGTATACCTACTATATATAGTTACGTAGTACATGGATAAAATATAAAACATACAAAACATTCTATTTCGTAAGTATAAATAATAAAGACGTAAATAGTACATACATTTTGATTACCATACTGATGTTTACACAATTGTTGCGATAAGCTCACCGTTGGCGCCAGTTTAAAGCGACGACGCTCCAATCGTTATTATACAGTGCCGATTAAACTTAGCTGACGTTTTGTTATAAACATATGGAACAGTATGATACCTTTTAAATTATATAGGAAAATATAATGGATCAAATTGCAACCACTATAACAACAATAACGTCATTACATCTAAAATAGTTAAATAAATAAATATATTAAAAAAAAGTTGGTACCACGGATACGATTCTTAACGTATACAACACATTATACGAAAGCAAAACAAAAAGGTGCGGAACAAGAGTCAGCAGAATAGAATTTATAAAAATAATTATATAGGAAAAATACGTATTCTGTCTTTTCATCTTGCTGCTAGTTATTAGGATCTCAATATATACTTAAGACTAGCTTCTGCTCGCGGCTTCATCCGTTTCGTCGGCGGAAGCTCTCAAAAGGAAAAAAAAACGATTTTGAAACATTCTTCATTGGTGCTGCGCCCCTATTGGTCTTAGCGTGATGATATATAGTCTATAGCATTCCTCAATAAATGAGCTATTTAACACATAAATAATTCAAATCGGACCAGTCGATCCAGATACCTACAACCTCACAAACTTTACCTCTTTACAATATTTGTATAGATTACTTTACAATATAAAAACCGAATATAAAATAATTGAAGAATTTCTTAGGCTAGTTACTCTATGATTTGTTATGTTGTTTGTAGATATATTTCAATCACAGAAATTAAAAAATGATAAACATTTTGTCATATGACCGTACTGTCTGTCTGATTACTGTGCCTTTGGCGTCATATAGCGCGATTAATTATAGAGGCGAGATAAATCAATAGTACCGTAATTAAAGAAAATGTATTATGGCTTCAATTCCACATAATGAATTTAGAAAGTAGTCGCAAAGACAAAGTTGTTTCTTTGATCTACGAGTTTAAGATTTTAAATAACAAGATTACAGATTTTAATGATCATCTAGATGGTCCAAATTCGACCATTATTTTAATCATTTTGCAAGTTTCACTGTTTAGAAAAATAAACGTTTTTATTCCAAAAGTTTTAAAAAAAAACCTCGTCAAAATCTACTAATAAAAATATAAAACCGGTGGAAAAACAGAGGAAGAGAATGTATTTAACTGAAAGAAAGAAAAAACATACATATAAACAACGAAAAATACAAATTGATGGTTAAGTGTGTGTGTGGCAAATGGGCCCCGAGTCAGCGTGTGTGCTGTTGGAGGTTAGTCCTTCAGCGCTGATTTTCACTCGGGACCCAGAGTGTTATGTGTGCACCGAGAGATTGTGTGCATATTAAATGTTATGTATTAATGTTAACTGTATTGTCTCTGCCTATTAATTATATAGATCTTACAATTATACTGATGTATGTTCTCTTAGACTTAAAACAAAACTTTAGAAAACCCTTCTTTTTTTTTCGAACTGTCTACGCTATTGTCCAAGCAAGGTCTTAACAGCTTCACCGGACTACTAAGGCGAGCGCTTAAGTCACCCAGCCGATTTTATTTTGACAACTAGCTCAAGGGTGCGCGACACACCTCGGCTTTGGCTGTTGCCTGATCGAACCCTTCATTGATTGAGGTTTAACTAGAGTTAAGGAAGACGCTCTCGGTTTGAGTATAAATGGCGCAGATCTGTCGATACCATACTAGCTCGGAGTAAGTTACTAGGATCCTTTCTAACATTATAATTTATAGAAAGGCTTACTAAAATCATCATTAATTCTCAATTTAAAACTCGGTTTAGACCAGTGTAAATGCATATTAAAACACAGTATAAATAGAAAATTCAAAGAAGATATAAATGTGTTTAAGTGAGCGAAAGTATTTTCAAAAGCGGCGATTTCAAAATGATTAGCATATTTTTAAAATTCTGTACAATTTTTTTTTGCGGGTCAACGTATTTTAGAACTATAAAAAGCGGCATCTAATTTAATACGGTCTAAACATATAACATCAATTTACCGTTGAGAGAGACAGTTCGTCTAAAATTAAACTTGGACAATTTTTTTTTTGTCATGTAACTGGTTAACTGGTATGCACGTTTTCACTTCCGCAATGGTCGTACCTATATTTAAAACATAGAATGTACTTTTATATCTTATCGCCTAGTGATCGAGGTTCGACCATAATTCATTTTGACATTCAATAAGACCAAAGAAAATTACAATTATTTCAGTTCAATTAATTATTAATGTATGTTATGAATTTACATATTATATTATTACTAGCGGGCCCGGCGGACGTTATCCTGCCTTGATAATAAAAATCTAAAATTCAACCGCAGCACCATCTACCGGGTCCAATTGAGAATCTAAACCATTCTCGGATCCACTGAACACGGAACAGGCGCACAAAGTTTCATCAAAATCGGTCAAGCCGTTTAGGAGTTCAGTGACATACACACGTACAGAAGAAATTTATATGTAAAGAAGATGAAATTAACCTACAATTGGACCTGTTAATTTCAAAGAGTATGTAAAGTATGGATACGTTCCGTCATGTTAAAAATATTGAATGTAGGATGAAAAATGGTAATTGGAACGTATATTTCATATAAAATAAAGTAAATTTTCAAAAAAAAGTATTAACCGACTTCAATATCGATCAAAACCCCATAAGGCACTAAAAAGCGGAAAATAAATAGTTTATCAAAAATAAAACATATGAATATGTGTGCTACCTAGAGATGTATTGGAAGTCGGTACCAACCAAAATTTTTGTATTACAGAGACGCGAGAGTGAACTTAAACTTTGTACCTGTAGATGATATATATGATTTTCGGTTTGGTTGGCACCGACTTCCAATACATCTCTAGGTAGCACACATATTCATATGTTTTATTTTTGATAAACTATTTATTTTCCGCTTTTTAGTGCCTTATGGGGTTTTGATTGATATTGAAGTCGGTTAATACTTTTTTTTGAAAATTTACTTTATTTATTTCTCTGTAATAAGAAAGTTTCATTTATCGTGTTTTTGCGACACAACCATTTTTTTAATAATTTAAAACAAGCTTTACGTTAATTAGTTTGTTAAATAAAATGCAATGTAAAGTACATATATTGTTTTTTTAAAATGAATATATTTCAGTAATGCAACTCTTTATAAAAAAAAGAGCTTGTATGACCGCTTTATGCGCTCGCGCATCAACAGAACAAACTATAAGAAAATGCGAGGCGCTTAATTCCTATAGAAAGGCTTACTAAAATCATCATTAATTCTCAATTTAAAACTCGGTTTAGACCAGTGTAAATGCATATTAAAACAACAGTATAAATAGAAAATTCAAAGAAGATATAAATGTGTTTAAGTGAGCGAAAGTATTTTCAAAAGCGGCGATTTCAAAATGATTAGCATATTTTTAAAATTCTGTACAATTTTTTTTTGCGGGTCAACGTATTTTAGAACTATAAAAAGCGGCATCTAATTTAATACGGTCTAAACATATAACATCAATTTACCGTTGAGAGAGACAGTTCGTCTAAAATTAAACTTGGACAATTTTTTTTTTGTCATGTAACTGGTTAACTGGTATGCACGTTTTCACTTCCGCAATGGTCGTACCTATATTTAAAACATAGAATGTACTTTTATATCTTATCGCCTAGTGATCGAGGTTTCGACCATAATTCATTTTGACATACAATAAGACCAAAGAAAATTACAATTATTTCAGTTCAATTAATTATTAATGTATGTTATGAATTTACATATTATATTATTACTAGCGGGCCCGGCGGACGTTATCCTGCCTTGATAATAAAAATCTAAAATTCAACCGCAGCACCATCTACCGGGTCCAATTGAGAATCTAAACCATTCTCGGATCCACTGAACACGGAACAGGCGCACAAAGTTTCATCAAAATCGGTCAAGCCGTTTAGGAGTTCAGTGACATACACACGTACAGAAGAAATTTATATATAAAGAAGATAAAATTAACCTACAATTGGACCTGTTAATTTCAAAGCGTATGTAAAGTATGGATACGTTCCGTCATGTTATAACTATTGAATGTAGGATGAAAAATGGTAATTGGAAGGTATATTTCATATAAAAAAATAGCTTTGTGCACTTCTCCTGCATAATAAACTTTAGCTATGCTAAATTTCAAGTTATATATATATAAGACAATTGTTAATATGTTATTAAATTGGACAACCCTACATATATCTTTTTTTAAACAAGTTTGTCACGAATTCGAAAGGCGACAAGTGTAATGCGTGTAAAAAAATATATATTTTTATTAGGTATATCAACTATAATTAGAGGATTAGTTTTATTGAAACCGGCATTGAAATTGTCATAGTGTAAAATCTTTCTTATCGTCGTACCTACCACTGATTATTAAAAGATCGATTTCAAAATGATTAGCATATTTTTAAAATTCTGTACAATTTTTTTTTGCGGGTCAACGTATTTTAGAACTATAAAAAGCGGCATCTAATTTAATACGGTCTAAACATATAACATCAATTTACCGTTGAGAGAGACAGTTCGTCTAAAATTAAACTTGGACAATTTTTTTTTTGTCATGTAACTGGTTAACTGGTATGCACGTTTTCACTTCCGCAATGGTCGTACCTATATTTAAAACATAGAATGTACTTTTATATCTTATCGCCTAGTGATCGAGGTTTCGACCATAATTCATTTTGACATACAATAAGACCAAAGAAAATTACAATTATTTCAGTTCAATTAATTATTAATGTATGTTATGAATTTACATATTATATTATTACTAGCGGGCCCGGCGGACGTTATCCTGCCTTGATAATAAAAATCTAAAATTCAACCGCAGCACCATCTACCGGGTCCAATTGAGAATCTAAACCATTCTCGGATCCACTGAACACGGAACAGGCGCACAAAGTTTCATCAAAATCGGTCAAGCCGTTTAGGAGTTCAGTGACATACACACGTACAGAAGAAATTTATATATAAAGAAGATAAAATTAACCTACAATTGGACCTGTTAATTTCAAAGCGTATGTAAAGTATGGATACGTTCCGTCATGTTATAACTATTGAATGTAGGATGAAAAATGGTAATTGGAAGGTATATTTCATATAAAAAAATAGCTTTGTGCACTTCTCCTGCATAATAAACTTTAGCTATGCTAAATTTCAAGTTATATATATATAAGACAATTGTTAATATGTTATTAAATTGGACAACCCTACATATATCTTTTTTTAAACAAGTTTGTCACGAATTCGAAAGGCGACAAGTGTAATGCGTGTAAAAAAATATATATTTTTATTAGGTATATCAACTATAATTAGAGGATTAGTTTTATTGAAACCGGCATTGAAATTGTCATAGTGTAAAATCTTTCTTATCGTCGTACCTACCACTGATTATTAAAAGATATGGCAATTATCTGTAACGCACTGAACACATTTAAGACTGAATCCAATAAAATAATCTAAGTTATGATTTTTTCAATACTTAGATACTAGTAGAACCATACATCAATGTATAATTTGAAATGTTAGAGGAACAAGAAGGGATAATTAGGTTAGCGTCCTTTATCAAATCAATAATGTGCTCCATATAGCGCCCTTATTCGGTTACCAATTTACGAAGTTCTTACCCTAGTTGATTACAATAGCGATACAAGTCCTTTGATATATAAATCAATTTCGGTGTTATAAAAGCCAAATTATTCCATTGAATACCGTCAAGGCTTTCTTAATATAAACTGAAGTTCAATAATTGATATACATTATCAAAAAGGTTTAATTTTCAAAGGTGAAACCATATTTATTTACTTGTATATAATAGATCGATAATAGCAAAGTTGAATACACAGTTATTTGACTCAAGTAGTACACAAAACACGTGGCTACATTTTGAAAACGTATGTTAAAAGTATGAGCTATTCATATAGCTTGTTGTCAAGCGAATATTTCCGACATCATTCATTATGACTTCTTTCATATAAGCAGCTACGATATTAGGTAGCTAGCTAACTAGGATATGAAACAACAAAATAATGTAAATTGAAGCATTATCATTATATTAACACGTGAAGCCTAAATTTTGTATCCCTTTTTAACGGAATTGGGCGAACGGATGAACGTGAAATTTGGCATAGTTAAAGTTTATATGGGGGAGAAGTGCAGAAACCTATTTATTTTATATAAAATGCTTTAGAAGTACATTAAATTAATTAAAATATGCATTACTCACACTAATGCTTCAATTTTACACAACATATACACACATGTAAATAAAAAAGACATTTCGACATCTGTCAATAAAGAACTTCAAAAAAGGTTGTGAAGGAGGTTGCTATGCTCGACTGTATGTATTATTTTACTCTTACGTTCCAATTACCCTTTTTCATTCTACATTCTACAATGATATTATAACATAATACCCTTTGACAAAAGAACCCTAATAAAATTCAAACTACAAAAAATCAATGAACTATGGTCGAATGTCGACCTCAGAGCGCCCACTAGTAGTAGGAAATTAAAGAAGCATACCTATACTTAGTAAATTGACAGTTAGAAGCGCGTCGCTCTCTGCAGGCTATTTAAACCGTACTGTTACATAATCTAGAAGTAGTATGTTAAAAATATGAAGATGAATGTACTGTAACTTCACAAAAACAACTTCAGCTAACGACACTTAGAAGATTCATTGTGAATCATCGCTGCTATATGCATAAGTTCATAAAATTACACTCACAAATTCCAATTTTGTATGAAGAAATTTTTATATATCTATATGTGTAACACTAGGAGTAAATTAATCATAAAAATATTTACATTATGAAAATCAATTCAGAACAGCGAGATAGGAACGAAATAATAAATACTGGCGAGGGTATGATAACGCGCTGGCTCTTAGGAAAATTAAATTCAATATTGCTCAAAGAGATAATTAAAATACATGATAACTTTGAAGGCATCCAATCAAAGTAATCACAAGGATTCTCTTTCAATCTAATTTAGATATACAAATACAAATAAAAAAAAAAAAAATATAATAAATATAATATATAGGAGACAAAAAATATTGCGGTACAAATAAGAATATTCCGTCGCGTTCACTTAATTTTACGGATTACAGAATCTTAATTTATTTCGTATTTATTACATTCATTTCACGATATTCCAGCTGAAGAATATATTTTGTAAAAGCGATTGATGTTTTTTTTAATATCTTCTGATCCTTGTCTTACATATATTGAGTTATATATACCTTACGTGTTACTCGCCGGCTTTGCTGGGCATAGAATATAAACGTTAACTTCAAATAAATTGGCATAAGGTTCAATGGAATACAGAAAATAAGTAGCCTAGAATCATCTAGGGAAAATGCCGCATCGAATGGTCATAATCGTATACCGACACGTGAAATAGGTTTGACGTGATTTAACCTCAAAAGAATTGTATTTTCATTATTACATAGTATAAAACAAAGTCCCCTACCGCGTCTGTCTGTCTGTCTGTTCGCGATAAACTCAAAAACTACCGAACGGATCTTTATGCGGTTTTCACTTGTGGATAGAGTGATTGATGGGGAACGTTTTAGTATATCATTTGTCAAGGATTTTCCATAATCAGGGCGAGACAACGTCTGCCGGGCCCGCTATTTCATTATATATTTGACGTATGTAACTAACACCTCTCTCTGTGCATCCGTCAAGAGTAAACATAGCCATAATTTTATTCAAATATATATGATGTACAAATAGATGCTGTGTGTGTACTACTGCCACACTGCGTCTTGGAGAACAAAACAGTTCACAAAGTGTGAGGCCAATTAAATCGTCGATGTCGAATTTTAATACACTATACAATCCCATGATTTTATTAATAACTGTGTTCATAATTGAAATTACACAGTACATATATATGTACATAGATTTATATCTATCTATACATATATGTACACAGTCTTTAATTATTGAATAATTTTATTATTAATCATTCGTGAATTGGAATTTTAGGATAAATATATCTTCAGACTATCGAATCCAATTCATCAATAAATAACATTATTACCAACTTACGAGACTATATACATCAATATGTTATGGGAAGTTTGAGTACTCATATATCACATAAAATCATGCATTCATTGAAATATTGGAAGGAATATAAAAGGCTTTATAAAAAATATGCAAGCGAATTTTAACTTACTTGTACCCGCTGACATCGTATTAGGCTTTGTGTGTGCGTTAATATCCTTAAAACCATATGCTCTATCGTGCTCTGTTCTTCGAAAACCATTCTCGCCAAATCAAGCAGGACTTGATTCCTCTTCACCTCTAGCTGAGACCTTTCATATAGCTGGGCGTTCCGCAAACCGATGCCGCAGAACTGGAGATATGACGCGAACACTTTCTCGTCGATAACCGTAAACGGTCCGTCATTTTGTTTGTTTATCACCTGAAACATTAATGCTTCTTAGTAATTATATAAGACATTATTATGTTACCCACGCTATTGATGGTTCAAAGTTAACTTTTGATAAAGAAAGGCCATACACTCATATGACTTCACATGAGCAAAAATCCTTTAGTTCCCATATATAAATGCAACGTATCATATCAATATACTTTCATCGTGTTAAATTGTTAAACTAATTATTAAATAAGTTTTTGACAATGAATATTATGTATGACATTTCGTTTTGCATATTTTTAATATATTTATCATTATTTTATACCCGTATGTGCTAAATCAGGGAGTTGAGTACAATCCTAAAAAGTATTCCTTAATCGAATGTACCGCACACTTACTATGACAATACCGAACTTCCACGTGAATGAAATCCTGAACAAAAGTTGGTGTTTTATATTAAATTTACAAGGCTTACATACGTAATACAGGTAGATGATATAATACAGAGTTTTCCAACAATTCACGAAGCAATTTCAATTTCATATCTTCGCAACTAATAACTCAACGAACAATCTGCCTGAAACTTTTTTGATATCTCGCTAAGTCCTCATTTATCCCCATTTAGAATGTTCTCGAGTATACATAATAAAATAGAGCTCGATTATCAGCGAAAAAGTCAACATTCGTGTACTAAAATTTAGGTTATTTCGATTTTTTTTCAAGAACAACTAAGCCAACTGCTTCAACTGCTATAAATATTGCTATTAAATTAAACTAGTAGTCACCCAGTGGTCGAGATTCGACCATATTTCATTTTGCCATTCAATAAGACCAAAGAGAATGATAATCATTTCAATGAATTTATAAATATACTAAAGATAAATTATCTATCAATTAAATATTAATTTCTATTATGAATTTACATATTATATCATTATACAATTAACCTACAATTTGACCAGATAATTTCAAAGACCATGTAAAGTATGAAACGTAATGTTAAAAATATTGTAATGTGAATGTAGGATGACAAAAAGTTATTATGAGTAAAATGACAGATGGCGAAACGCCATTTTCATTCACACGTGTGTATATGTTGTGTGTCATGCAAGCAATAGTGTGAGTAATGTATATATTAATTAATATATAGTGTTTTAATGTATTTTATGTAAAAAAAATAGCTTTGTGCACTTCTCCTCCATATAAACTTTAACTGTGCCAAATTTCACGTTCATCCGTTTGCGCAATTCGCTTAAAAAGGAGTACAAAGTTTTCACTTCACGTATTAATTGAATTAAATAAGTCATTACTTTAAAATTTCTCAGGAACTTTTTGTGCAATGTGAGTTTATGAAATTAATCGCTCAGGACCGATAAATTGATAGAGATAAGCTGCGTTACACCGTTACATGGATTAACATACTAATAGCCGTCCAAGCCGAAGATAAAAAAAACAAGTCGAAATGTCAGACCAATATAAAACCCAAAATGATTTTCGCACGAGCTTAACACGTGCTAAAAGAGATACCATCTTTCTTTATGACAGTATATTATAAGAAATCTTTTCGAAAATTATTTTTAAAACAGTTATAGGTTTATAGCGTTTGAACGCAATGTTAAATGACGACGTGGTATAAATTGGTAAACATATATGGTGTTATTACAAAAAAGTTAAACAGTTGCTTTAAAACGGTTTCGAATTAAATGCACCGCGCTCGCCCGGGGCAAGTTCACGTTATCCTTTTTCGCAAGTCTCTTACCTAACCTAACGTAACCAAAGCGAGACAAAAGAGCGAGATGGCGAACATTCAGCAACCGCGGTGCATTTAATTCGAAACCTTTTTAAAGCAAGTCTTCAACACGTATTTAACTGTTTTTGTAATAACAGCGATTAAATCTGGAGTACCAGCTGTAAGTGCAGCTAAAGGAACGTTCTCATAGGTGCTTGGCTTCAAAATTTCATCTTGACAGTGGTCGTTTGGCGAATGGACTTAGTAAAAGTCACAACGGTATGATTTCATAACGTTTCCTTCACTGAATGCTCCAGTTCAGTCGCAACTACATATTTATACGTAGGTTACGTTGATCGTAAACGTCTTGGTTCTGATGTGAGTTATGAGAGTTATAACAAATTATTATTAGCATTTTTCGTTCATTCATGCGGTTCGAAAATTTGTAGACGACCTGAGTTTTCCGTGAAGAAAAGCAGACAACACTACATGACCTCCCATCGGATCACCGGCCAGTGCTGATGGAGGTGAATCTTACGCCTGTAAGAGCCTATTTCCCACGGACACAGCTCACCACTGACTGGGCAGAATATGCGAACGCTCTAGACAAATCGACTCCCACCAGACCGATGAAGAATGCTCAAGATGTCGAGTGGCTGGCCGGCGAGCTAACAAAAAGCTTACGATCAGCTGTCGAGCTGTCCTCCCGACCCGCTGCCGGCAATAGGAGACTACCCGAGATACCTACTCGAATAAAGACCGCGATACAAGAGAAGAGAGCTCTCCGACGTCAATGGCAAAGCACGAGGTGCCCTTACACGAAAACGCGACTAAATAGCGCGATAGAAGAAGTAAAACTACTACTAGACGCCCACGCGAACAAATCGTGGCTCGCTCACATTGATTATGTGAGCGATAGCATGCCGTCGATCCACAAGCTGTGCAGGAATCTGACGGCTACGCCGGAACCGATTCGACCGCTAGTTGTACAAGGCCAACACTACTTTATGGCACAAGATCGCGCGAATATACTTGCCTCATCAATTGAAGCGCAATGTACACTAAACCCGATTACAGACACACAACACGAACAAACTGTCATTCAGTTTGTCACGAATTATCAACCGGAGCTGATTACACCCCCTGCCACCGACACCCCGCCCTTTTTTACCTCCCCAAGGGCGGTCCAGAGGGCGCTAGCTGCGCTTAACCCGAGGAAAGCGCCGGGCCCCGACAAAATAACGAATATTATGCTGCGCCACTTGCCGCAAAAAACGGTGGGGGCGCTTACACGCTTATACAATGGAATACTGAGGACAGGACACTTCCCGAAAATATGGAAGCTTGGCACTATCATCACGATCCCTAAACAGGGAAAAGACACTCGAAATCCTCCCCGGGCTACGACTAGGGTGTCATCCGCGTAGCAAATGAGGCGCGCTCCAGAAGGGAGCGCGCCGCGGAGCACCCAATCGTAGCCCATATTCCACAGGAGCGGACCCAAGGCCGACCCCTGTGGAACCCCCCTCCTAGTTACACGCCGGGTCATCCGTCCGTCGCCGTCCACATAGGCGACCTCCCGATCCTCCAGGTAAGCCCTCAACAGCCGCCGCAGGTACGGGGGCACTCCGAAATACAGGAGCGCCTCCCGTATGACTCCGTGCGGCAGACTATTGAAGGCGTTGGCGATGTCCAAGGACACCGCCAAAACCCTCTCTCCCTGGGAGATCGCCTCCATGGACAGCAACTTCAAGAGGGACAGGGCGTCCAGCGTGGAACGCCCCGTCCGGAAGCCGAACTGCGCGTTCGATAGGTTCGGCCCCACTTCCTCAAGATGCCGGACGACCCGAGAGGACACGATCCTCTCGAGCATCTTCCCGCCGTCGTCCAGCAACACCAGGGGCCGGTACGCGGGCGCGCAGTCCGGAGGGCGGCCTTCCTTCGCCATTAGGCAAAGCCGCCCAGTCTTCCAGATCTTCGGGAACTGCCCGACCGCAAAACAGCGGTCAAACAGCTCCCGAAGCCACCCTCCCAGATGACCCAGCGCTATGGCCAGCACTCGGCCCGGGACCCCGTCAGGGCCGGGTGCTCTCCGTTTCTTGAGGAGGTGTTCCACAACCCTCCCCATCTCCTCCTCCGTTACTGGGGGAGGGTCGTTGTCCACCTCTTCCGCTACCGCCCTAGGTGGAGGCATGGGAGGAGGTGGCAGCATCGGAGGGTCGGGGAACAGTTCTTCCACGACCCTCGCCACCACTTCCGGCTCGAGGTTCTGCGTCACCGGGGGCGCCTGGCCACGGAATTTCTTCCGGGCCACCCGGTACGGGCGCCCCCACGGATCCCTCTCCAATTCCCGAAGCATCTCCTCCCATGCCTCGTCTTTCGCTCGGCTGATGGCGACCTGCAATGCTTTCCTGCAGGCCCTGTAGTCGCCATACAGCCGAGCCTCCTCATCGGGATCCCGATTCGTTCTCCTCCGACGGCTGCGCCCGTACAACCGCCGGGCCGCGGAGCAGGCCACACGAAGATTAGCAATCTCGTGCGACCACCAGTACACCGCCCTTCTGTTAGGGCGGTGCACGGTCCGCGGCATCGACGCGTCGCAAACCTCCGTGAGAGAGTGACGGAGGCGGGCTGCGGACGCGTCGATATCACTGTCCGGGGGGGACAGGCACCAGGCCTGGACGATGGCCGCCTCCTCTGCCATCTCCCTATCGAGGCGGCTCATCGCCCAACGGGGGCAAGTCTCTTACCTAACCTAACGTAACCAAAGCGAGACAAAAGACCGAGATGGTGAACATTCAGCGACCGCGGTGCATTTAATTCGAAACCTTTTTAAAGCAAGTATATTTAACTGTTTTTTGTAATAACACCGATTAAACCTGGAGTACGAGACCAGCTGTAAGTGCAGCTAAAGGAACGCTCTCATAGGTGCTTGGCTTCAAAATTTCATCTTGACAGTGGTCGTTTGTCGAATGGACTTAGTAAAAGTCACAACGCTATGATTTCATAACGACGTTTCCTTCACTGAATGTACCAATTCAGTCGCAATTATTTGAACCTACGTTGATCGACTAGATGTCAGAACATACTAAAGACTAATGCCCGGTTTCTGAGGTACTTTAATTGTAGTTTACCTGTTCTATAGCGTTATCAGTTCGATAACTTATTAAATTGCGTTTCTGAACACACAATCATACGATTAATGTCAGTAAAACTCAATGGGCCATTTGGTGGATAACTTTGTTGAGTCAATAAGTATTGGTAGTTCACCGAGTATCTCAGAAACCGGGCACAAATCGTCATCGCTTTAAATCTTATCTAATATTACGTGACTGGGTGACCAGTGCTAGTGGTAACCCAGTAATTATTTAATAGAAATATGCAATGAGGATCTGTTCAAGCACAGATCTTTTATATAACAATGGTAACCAGTCTGGCGAAAACAAGAAAACCTCTTTGCTATGTTTTCTAGATATTCTCCACTTATAGTTTCCTGGTACTGTGTTTTAATTAACGAAAAAAAAACCTATCCTATAATAAGATATGAATTTATGTTTTAGAATGGTCTCTATTCCCGTTACCATAAAATTAGGTCAATCCTTACTAATATTATAAATGCGAAAGTAACTCTGTCTGTCTGTCTGCCGCGCTTTAATGCCAAACCTACTGAACGAATTTAAATGAAATTTGGTACACAGATATTCTAGAGCCTGAGAAAGGACATAGGCATCATACTTTTTAATACGAAAAAAGGGGTTGTAAGGGGTTGAAAGGTGGGATGAAAAGTTGTATGGAAGTATCGTCATTTTTAGAGCTAAAAGTTTGGAACTTAATTAAATCATATCTGTTGATTCGATATAAATAAATATGACATTCTAAGTTTGTATTAGTTTTACCCTCAAGGGTGTAAAATATAAATACGAAATAGGTGATGAAAGTTTGTAGGAAAATATGTAAGGTTCCGCTCCGATTTGAAAATTATTTTAGTGTTAAATAGTTCATTTATCGAGGAAGCCTATAAACTTGGCACCGACTTCCAATACATCTCTAGGTAGCACACATATTCATATGTTTTATTTAATTTGGTTAATTTGATAAATATTTATTTGATTGATTTATTTGATATTTATTTTCCGCTTTTTAGTGCCTTATGGGTTTTTGATTGATATTGAAGTCAGTTAATATTTTTTTTGAAAATTTAATTTATTAGAGCTTCCACTGCATGCTAGTTAGCCCAAAGTCATTATTCCACGCGAACGAAGTCGCGAACAGAAGCTAGTTATTAAATATTAGCTATTGGCCGCTGCTTCGTTCTTTTTAAAATGGATTTGATATAATATGCCTTGAGAACGGGACATGTTTTTCTAGATGAAAGGTACCCTATGTAGTTTTCAGTATCCCTCAACACGTTTATGAAAAGTCTCAAGAAGATCGGTCTAGTATAACTACATAACAGGCGTGAATGCGAAACAAACAAACAACCTCACTTTCGCATTTATAATATTAATTAGAATGACATGTATAAGAAAATTACAATAGATATTAATTATTACAGGTAATAAATAATAACATTATAAGTAGCTCGTTTACCTGTGCGACACCGATGACTTGTCCATTGATGTCCTTAATGGGCATACAAAGAAGCGATCTCGTCTTGTAACCGGTTTGCTGATCAATGTCGTGGTTAAACCTCTCGTCCTGTATAACAAAGGAAAGGTACATTTTAGAAAATTATTACTAGTAATTACATCTAAAACATTGGGCTACAACTAGCCCGATGTACCGCCGATTTAATTAATGTAACAAAACATGTAATTTATAGTACACCATCTTTTTGCTCTTAACCCGTTTAATTAACGTCGGCAAAACATGTCTTCATTTTTCAGGGGTGTAAGGGATGTCAAATAACATCTAAGACTTGAGACATCCAAGACAACCTCACCTGCACGTGGTGCACCCTGCTGAATAACGAACGAGACAATGGCGAAAGCGGGGTGGTAGGGTTTTACAGCCTGACTGGGTCGCAACCACCATGGATATGACGAAAAAGCCCGTCATAGTGATTCGCTTTTGCGGGTCGCGTTTCGGGATCAGCCTGTGCATATCCAGCTTTTCGCAGGCCGGCGTAACAGCGGCGAACGGCGATGGATAGTGCATCACTCGGTGGTCGCCATTGTTTTTGGATTGTACTGTGCTTACCATCAGGCACAGTGCAGTCATTCTGCCGTGCTATTATATAAAAAAAGTCTCTTTTATTAGCTGATAACGCGGTGTTTTACACATTTTATACACAGTCCTATGTGATTTTGATACCTTATATTTCTTCTAGTGACATGATTTATAATCAACAATATTAAATAAGATTCGAAATGCTTGAGCCCTTACGAAATGTAAGCCACAAAATGTTGTCTATTTACTAACAATCACCGTATCAACAACAAATATCATATTTTAAGGTCCCTTAAAATGTAATATTTCTACACAGTTTTAAAAGGGTTTCTTCGTTACAAAAACCTAACATATTTTCGATACCGTTTTAAAAGAACATAAAAAACCCAAGTATCTAGAACTACGAATTGACTACGGTTTCATGCATTTAGATGTAGAAATATACAGTTTTGAACGTCTAAAGTAAATGTTTTTCCGTGTATATTTACACGAAAGTCAAAGACTATTCAATTAGCATTAAAAATACGTTTTAATTATGTAATAAAAATAAGTATTTATAGCAAATTGATTTTACATTTCCTCTATCTAGCTTGTTATATAACGACATTACTGATTGAATTTAGTTTCATTATCATTTATTGTGAAACGATTCAAAACCCTACACATACATACATATCTTTATATATAAAAATCGATTTTTGTACCTTTGTCCACTATCCATGCCGAAACTACTGAACAGATTGTGATATTAATTTAGGTATTTAATTTAGATAGTCCACTTTTAATTCAAATACATGTGTAGTTCCCATTAATAACCTAATGTAGATTGCTGTGGCGAATTGTGAGCACCAGATAATGGCAAATAAAATACATTGTTGTAAAGTATAAAGTTTTATAAGGTAGCCTAGATAAGTGTATAGCTTAAATTAAGAGTTTCTTATATAGTGTTACCTACACTGAATATATAACCCATATAGTGGGCTAAAGTTCCAAATACGTTGCTAATGACAAATCACACCCGGTACACTCTTAATATTTACACATATTATATATAAAGTTTTACTTTTTAAAACATGCCATTCGTCTGATCATGGTAGGACTTCGTTAACTTATTGCTTACACTTGCGCGAAGGTATAGTACAATTAATTTACAGTACGGCACATGTGGTAACTTCAAATATATCTGAAAGAGCATTTCTGTAATTAAGTTAAAAAGCTGCGGGCATCAGCTAGTACTGATCGTTAACTTATTGCTTACACTTGCGCGAAGGTTATAAGTATAGTACAATTAATTTACAGTATGGCACATGTGGTAACTTCAAATATATCTGAAAGAGCATTTCTGTAATAATGTTAAAAAGCTGCGGGCATGAGCTGGTACTGAATAACATAGTTCATTATTATATATATACGCATTCTTTAAAACAGATTCATAACGTAAAAAGATTTATACGAACTCTAAAGAATGCACGAAACCATTTTACGACTGCAAAGTAATGAATACAATGTAATAAATGTTGTGTACAAACGTGACGCGAAAATTGAGATAAATCAGCTTATCCTTACTAATTTATTTTACGTTGGTTTTTTTGTGAGGGGGTAGTAGTCCCTCGGGCGAGCCGATCCATTCATGCTAAAACCAGTAATAGTTTCATTACTTTTTTTAAGTTACTACAGTAATTTTGTCGGGATACATAGAAGAGCATACTTCTCATACAGAAACACCGTTCCCCTAAGAACAGGTTAAAGCTACATAACAGCGAAGCCTTATTGGCGAAGCCGCGAACAAAAATTAGTGAAAATAAAACATCTTCACCATTAGCGTAAAAATTCAATAAAAATCGTGAGTAAGAGTTAAAACGTGTCGTGCTTGGGTGTATGACTTGTATTATACACTTATAATGGAATTATTCGAGATTGTTGAACCCGTTTGTTTTAATGTTGCGCTGTAATTTGTTTCACAAATTCCGTTTTAAAGATATTATTATACCTATAATTTCAACATGAACTTCAATTGAAAGCCACCCTTCTACAAAACATACGTTTCTTCACTCATTCTCACTCATTGTACTCTCACATGTTGTATATTAACCAGAAGGTTCGAAGAATCGAAAGAAAATAGTACATTGTTCAAGTGTGATTGGTAATATTTAAATAGAGTGCCCATTATTTATAAAATAGCCAATATTTAATTAATAAAAGTAAAAATATTTCATATAAGTATTTTCATTAACTGACTTCGAAAAAGGAGGAGGTTACTATGTTCAGTTGTATGTTTTTTTATGTATGTTATTCGACATTTTTATCAATTTTAAACCCATTTTTAAGATTCTTTTTTTATTTGAATTACTCACAGGTGGTCCCATATAAATTTGAACAAAATATTCAACCTCTAAGGGGTTTATTTTATTTTCACCCGCTTTGTCTCTACGTATTTTCGTGTAGTTGGAACCGATTTTAATAATCTTATTATACCAAATAGAAACCATGTATAGTTATGGACACTAAAAGTGGAAAAAAATAAAATAAACCGACTTCGATATAGAACCTACAATTCAAATTTGTTGCAGGTAATAACATATGTATACTACTCTATACAGATATACATCGCGGGACACGAGAGTCGACCTAAACTTTGTATGTAGATGACATGAATTTAGGTTGGCATCCACTTTAAATATATTATTAGGTAGCGCAAATATCAATATGTATTTTTTAATTTGGTTAATTTAATAATTTAGTTATTTTTCGCTTTTTAGTGCCTTATTGGTTTTTCGTATCGAAGTCGGTTAAATATTTGTTGTAATTTTTTTTAATTTTTATAATATTGTCACTATGTTGATTTTTACAAACGCAATGCCGTGATATAACTTCTTTACTGTTTTTTTTTTTCGAACTGACCAACGCTGTTGGCTTGACGGGTCTTTATATACCTTTACCGGATTTTACGTTCTTTATTGATTAAATTGATGTAATTTATTAAGATATTTCCGCATAATAATAATTATCTCTCACATACTAGCCATTAATTATTTCTTAATGAATAGTCCCGGGATGTGGCGATTGTTGTAGGTATAAAATTGAGGCGAGAAGAAATAAATAAATTGTTCTCCAATAATATACTCGCCATAAAGCCGAAAGCTAGGTTCGAAAAACAAAAGAAATCAAAATGTGGAAACAGTTTTATCTTATGCAGAACCGGCTCAAATGATTTTGGTATCGTGATTTTAGTGAAAACAACTCCTAATAACTTTCGAATAGTCTGATACCGTTTTAAAAGAACATAAAAAACCCAAGTATCTAGAACTACGAATTGACTACGGTTTCATGCATTTAGATGTAGAAATATACAGTTTTGAACGTCTAAAGTAAATGTTTTTCCGTGTATATTTACACGAAAGTCAAAGACTATTCAATTAGCATTAAAAATACGTTTTAATTATGTAATAAAAATAAGTATTTATAGCAAATTGATTTTACATTTCCTCTATCTAGCTTGTTATATAACGACATTACTGATTGAATTTAGTTTCATTATCATTTATTGTGAAACGATTCAAAACCCTACACATACATACATATCTTTATATATAAAAATCGATTTTTGTACCTTTGTCCACTATCCATGCCGAAACTACTGAACAGATTGTGATATTAATTTAGGTATTTAATTTAGATAGTCCACTTTTAATTCAAATACATGTGTAGTTCCCATTAATAACCTAATGTAGATTGCTGTGGCGAATTGTGAGCACCAGATAATGGCAAATAAAATACATTGTTGTAAAGTATAAAGTTTTATAAGGTAGCCTAGATAAGTGTATAGCTTAAATTAAGAGTTTCTTATATAGTGTTACCTACACTGAATATATAACCCATATAGTGGGTTAAAGTTCCAAATACGTTGCTAATGACAAATCACACCCGGTACACTCTTAATATTTACACATATTATATATAAAGTTTTACTTTTTAAAACATGCCATTCGTCTGATCATGGTAGGACTTCGTTAACTTATTGCTTACACTTGCGCGAAGGTATAGTACAATTAATTTACAGTACGGCACATGTGGTAACTTCAAATATATCTGAAAGAGCATTTCTGTAATTAAGTTAAAAAGCTGCGGGCATCAGCTAGTACTGAATAACATTGTTAATTATATACACATTCTTTAGAAGAGATTCATAACGTAAAAAGATTTATACGAACTCTAAAGAATGCACGAAACCATTTTACGACTGCAAAATAATGAATACAATGTAATACATGTTGTGTACAAACGTGACGCGAAAATTGAGATAAATCAGCTTATCCTTACTAATATTATAAATGCGAGAGTGAGTTTATGTTGTTACAAATGAATTCGCAATGAAATATTTCGCGTCGATTCATTCATCTTTATTAACGGGTAAATGTGAATACTGGCTACACCGAAGGTGGGTCACATTGGCATCCTAACGAACTAAAAAAATATATTATTATATATTTTTCTTATATGCCTAACTATTCACTCTTTATTGAATTTAATGGTAATTAATTTTGTATGGCGTTAAAATTGTTTGTTATTGAAATTGTAGCCGTTCAAAGTTTTCCCCGTAACGTTTTTTTTTTCGATATAAATTTGTATATCGTTTATCAAACGGTCTTTATGCAAATCATTTCATTATCATAAAACTGACCCGCAACTGAACTCGTATCTCTAAAATTGTAAGTGTTACAATCTTGTGTATCGTACGTTTTTTTTTCGATATAAATTTGTATATCGTTTATCAAACGGTCTTTATGCAAATCATTTCATTATCATAAAACTGACCCGCAACTGAACTCGTATCTCTAAAATTGTAAGTGTTACAATCTTGTGTATCGTACATGCATATAGAAGGCAAACAGATTTGAATTATGTTAGAGTTTATATAGTTACATATGCAGCATAATATTGTCGGAACTTGATTTCGTAAACAATAAATCAACTTATAAAGAGGTGTATACTATACAAGTCTAATTTTTGGACGGTTTTTTTCCAAGAATTTGTCATATCCAATGATTCTAATCTAAAAAGAAGGAAGAAATAAAATATTTTATTCATAACGCATTACTTAATATACAGGTATACAAGAATAGATAAAAATATCCATATCGCAGCATTACGAAACGGTGTCCAGCTCGGGTAGAACTCAATCATATATCTCTCATCGTTAGGGCAGCGTTCGTAAGAAACGTTGTCGTTCGACCGTTTTTTCTTTTTTTGGGTAAATATATAGCCTATTATACTCACAAATAACGTGGCTTTCTATGGGTAATTTTTATTTTCAAAGGGGAAATAAATAAAATAAAGATATTAGGATACATAAAACAACGTATAAGAGAAGCAATTGCAGACGTGACTGAAATATATATGCAACACAAATTAGATGCAAAACTTTTAATTTACAAACATTGCATGCATTGCATTGCATTACAAACAGCACAAAATTCCAATAGAGATGAACCTATCTAATTTTATATTATGGAAGATTTTTCTCGCGTTAATATAGATTTTGAAGATAGATAAAATACAACCCATGTATGTTCCTAGCTGTTAATGTAGCTTTCCATAGGTGAAAGAATTCTTAAAATCGATAAGTATTTGAGTTTATCCATAATAGACAAAAATCAACTCTTTTCTCTTTAAAATATTAGTAAATTTTGCTTGCGGCTTCGCTCGCATTAATGGATTTTTTTTTTCGAACTGACTACGCTATTGACCAAGCAAGGTCTTAACAGCTTCACCGGAACGCATTAATGGAGATTTGACCTATCCTTTTGATACTTTTTTCTGCGTGAAAAGTACCCTCTGTCCTCTTATACACACTTAATAACGGCTATGGAAAGTTTGGCGGTGGATAAAAAACGAACAAACAAACATAGATTTGTATATATTAGAAGATTAGTAAGAGTTAAAACGTGTCGTGCTTGGGTGTATGACTTGTATTATACACTTATAATGGAATTATTCGAGATTGTTGAACCCGTTTGTTTTAATGTTGCGCTGTAATTTGTTTCACAAATTCCGTTTTAAAGATATTATTATACCTATAATTTCAACATGAACTTCAATTGAAAGCCACCCTTCTACAAAACATACGTTTCTTCACTCATTCTCACTCATTGTACTCTCACATGTTGTATATTAACCAGAAGGTTCGAAGAATCGAAAGAAAATAGTACATTGTTCAAGTGTGATTGGTAATATTTAAATAGAGTGCCCATTATTTATAAAATAGCCAATATTTAATTAATAAAAGTAAAAATATTTCATATAAGTATTTTCATTAACTGACTTCGAAAAAGGAGGAGGTTACTATGTTCAGTTGTATGTTTTTTTTATGTATGTTAATCGATATTTTTATCAATTTTAAACCCATTTTTAAGATTCTTTTTTTATTTGAATTACTCACAGGTGGTCCCATATAAATTTGAACAAAATATTCAACCCCTAAGGGGTTTATTTTATTTTCACCCGCTTTGTCTCTACGTATTTTCGTGTAGTTGGAACCGATTTTAATAATCTTATTATACCAAATAGAAACCATGTATAGTTATGGACACTAAAAGTGGAAAAAAATAAAATAAACCGACTTCGATATAGAACCTACAATTCAAATTTGTTGCAGGTAATAACATATGTATACTACTCTATACAGATATACATCGCGGGACACGAGAGTCGACCTAAACTTTGTATGTAGATGACATGAATTTAGGTTGGCATCCACTTTAAATATATTATTAGGTAGCGCAAATATCAATATGTATTTTTTAATTTGGTTAATTTAATAATTTAGTTATTTTTCGCTTTTTAGTGCCTTATTGGTTTTTCGTATCGAAGTCGGTTAAATATTTGTTGTAATTTTTTTAAATTTTTATAATATTGTCACTATGTTGATTTTTACAAACGCAATGCCGTGATATAACTTCTTTATTGTTTTTTTTTTCGAACTGACCAACGCTGTTGGCTTGACGGGTCTTTATATACCTTTACCGGATTTTACGTTCTTTATTGATTAAATTGATGTAATTTATTAAGATATTTCCGCATAATAATAGCAGCATTACGAAACGGTGTCCAGCTCGGGTTATGCTAAAGTGTTATGAGAAACACTTAGCGCCGATTTTCAGCTAGGATCCAATGGAAGTCACGGCGCGTAAGACCATATATATCAATTAAAGCTAGGTTCGAAAAACAAAAGAAATCAAAATGTGGAAACAGTTTTATCTTATGCAGAACCGGCTCAAATGATTTTGGTATCGTGATTTTAGTGAAAACAACTCCTAATAACTTTCGAATAGTCTGATACCGTTTTAAAAGAACATAAAAAACCCAAGTATCTAGAACTACGAATTGACTACGGTTTCATGCATTTAGATGTAGAAATATATAGTTTTGAACGTCTAAAGTAAATGTTTTTCCGTGTATATTTACACGAAAGTCAAAGACTATTCAATTAGCATTAAAAATACGTTTTAATTATGTAATAAAAATAAGTATTTATAGCAAATTGATTTTACATTTCCTCTATCTAGCTTGTTATATAACGACATTACTGATTGAATTTAGTTTCCTTATCATTTATTGTGAAACGATTCAAAACCCTACACATACATACATATCTTTATATATAAAAATCGATTTTTGTACCTTTGTCCACTATCCATGCCGAAACTACTGAACAGATTGTGATATTAATTTAGGTATTTAATTTAGATAGTCCACTTTTAATTCAAATACATGTGTAGTTCCCATTAATAACCTAATGTAGATTGCTGTGGCGAATTGTGAGCACCAGATAATGGCAAATAAAATACATTGTTGTAAAGTATAAAGTTTTATAAGGTAGCCTAGATAAGTGTATAGCATAAATTAAGACTTTCTTATATAGTGTAGGTAAGCACTGAATATATAACCCATATAGTGGGCTAAAGTTCCAAATACGTTGCTAATGACAAATCACACCCGGTACACTCTTAGTATTTACACATATTATATATACATTTTTACTTTATAAACTGCCATGCCATTCGTCTGATCATGGTAGGATCGTTAACTTATTGCTTACACTTGCGCGAAGGTTATAAGTATAGTACAATTAATTTACAGTATGGCACATGTGGTAACTTCAAATATATCTGAAAGAGCATTTCTGTAATAATGTTAAAAAGCTGCGGGCATGAGCTGGTACTGAATAACATAGTTCATTATTATATATATACGCATTCTTTAGAAGAGATTCATAACGTAAAAAGATTTATACGAACTCTAAAGAATGCACGAAACCATTTTACGACTGCAAAATAATGAATACAATGTAATACATGTTGTGTACAAACGTGACGCGAAAATTGAGATAAATCAGCTTATCCTTACTAATATTATAAATGCGAGAGTGAGTTTATGTTGTTACAAATGAATTCGCAATGAAATATTTCGCGTCGATTCATTCATCTTTATTAACGGGTAAATGTGAATACTGGCTACACCGAAGGTGGGTCACATTGGCATCCTAACGAACTAAAAAAATATATTATTATATATTTTTCTTATATGCCTAACTATTCACTCTTTATTGAATTTAATGGTAATTAATTTTGTATGGCGTTAAAATTGTTTGTTATTGAAATTGTAGCCGTTCAAAGTTTTCCCCGTAACAGTTTTTTTTTTCGATATAAATTTGTATATCGTTTATCAAACGGTCTTTATGCAAATCATTTCATTATCATAAAACTGACCCGCAACTGAACTCGTATCTCTAAAATTGTAAGTGTTACAATCTTGTGTATCGTACATGCATATAGAAGGCAAACAGATTTGAATTATGTTAGAGTTTATATAGTTACATATGCAGCATAATATTGTCGGAACTTGATTTCGTAAACAATAAATCAACTTATAAAGAGGTGTATACTATACAAGTCTAATTTTTGGACGGTTTTTTTCCAAGAATTTGTCATATCCAATGATTCTAATCTAAAAAGAAGGAAGAAATAAAATATTTTATTCATAACGCATTACTTAATATACAGGTATACAAGAATAGATAAAAATATCCATATCGCAGCATTACGAAACGGTGTCCAGCTCGGGTTATGCTAAAGTGTTATGAGAAACACTTAGCGCCGATTTTCAGCTAGGATCCAATGGAAGTCACGGCGCGTAAGACCATATATATCAATTACAATTTTGAAATATGATATATATAGGGAAAATAAGTAATTAAATAATACAGTACATAATATATATAGGGGAAATAAATAAAATAAAGATATTAGGATACATAAAACAACGTATAAGAGAAGCAATTGCAGACGTAACTGAAATATATATGCAACGCAAATTAGATGCAAAACTTTTAATTTACAAACATTGCATTACAAAGACCACAAAATTCCTATAGAGATGAACCAATCTAATTTTATATTATGAAAGATTTTGCTCGCGTTAATATAGATTTTGAAGATAAAATACAACCCATGTTCCTCGCTGTTAATGTAGCTTTCCATAGGTGAAAGAATTTTTAAAATCGATAAGTATTTGAGTTTATCCATAATAGACAAAAATCAACTCTTTTCTCTTTAAAATATTAGTAGATTTTGTTTGCGGCTTCGCTCGCATTAATGGATTTTTTTTTTCGAACTGACTACGCTATTGACCAAGCAAGGTCTTAACAGCTTCACCGGAACGCATTAATGGAGATTTGACCTATCCTTTTGATACTTTTTTCTGCGTGAAAAGTACCCTCTGTCCTCTTATACACACTTAATAACGGCTATGGAAAGTTTGGCGGTGGATAAAAAACGAACAAACAAACATAGATTTGTATATATTAGAAGATTACTTACTTACTTAGTTTAGTTGGCACGCGTTGTCATTATATATTTTTTTATGAATAGTTCAGTTCGAGCAACTGTATATTATGTAAATATTATACGGGCTCGTGTATCACGTACCTACGTACGAACGAGAGACACGTACCAATTTTCAAAACGATGGATTAAAAGGTACAGAAGTCGATACGATGAAATTTAAAAAGAAATGTATACAATAAAACCGTCTGGATAGAAAAATGCTTAGGTATCACTTTACCAACATATCAACATTTACAGACGTTGTCCCGCCCTGACAATAAAAAAACCTTGACAAATTATATACCTAAACCTTCCGCGTGAATCACTTTATCAAGTGGTGAAGGCCGCATGAAAACGCGTTCAGTAGTTTTTGAGTATATCGCGAACAGACAGACAGGCAGACAGACGCGGTAGGGGACTTTGTTTTATAATGTGTAATGATCAAGATTATAAGTAAACAGATCTTGGTTAATAGATATATAAACTCTGTTACATATCTATATCTTTTATTTATATATCTATCTTATCTGTGCACACGTAATTGGCTCATGTTCCTAGCTACAATTAACAATCTTGATTGGCAAAAAAATTGCAGGTTATCCTCAGATGAATATTCAAACATGCCATAAACCTATTTCAAGAGCAGTCATATCAAGCTCGACACTCTTCTAACCAGAATATTTAATGGCTCGATTAAATTCACTTTTTTAATGCGTATATTTTTTTCTATTTTGGTGTCAAAGCACTTTATTGACGCCTAACTGTTTATATATAAAAAAGGAATTCCTCTAATGATACGAATTAACATTATTTAACGACAAAATTTTATTGGCTCTTGAATAATAAATAATTCAGTTCACAAAGTAATCTCATTAATTCTGTTGTAGAAAATGTAATTGCATTTTTTCGCATCGACATTTTATGATAATAAAATATCTTTTTAGGCTGTGATTTAATATAAGCAATGATATCGTTACATAGTATAAAACAAAGTCCCCTACCGCGTCTGTCTGTACGTTCGGGATAAACTCAAAAGCTACTGAACGGATTTTCAAGCGGTTTTCACCAGTCGATAAAGTGAGTCATGAGGAACGTTTTTGGTATATAATTTGTGAAGGGATTTTTTTATAACCAGGGCGGGACAACGTCTGCCGGGCCCGCTAGTTATAACTAAAAAGCAGTAGATACGTCATAAGCGCTTTGACCGAAAGATTCGTTAGTACATGCCGGGGTTCCGGTAACACGATTAGATCACCATAACTAATACCACGACACAGGAGTATACACATACATAAATATAATAATTTCTGGAATCAACAGATGGTTCAACACCTACAGTGAAGTCCCCAGTAGACAACCATAATTTCGACCAGTACCCACCCGACGCAGAGCAACCACCGCCCGATGACCTCTCCGGGTGGGACGCTAGCTTTTAATATTCTCACCTTCTCTCATATACATAAGGTCATTCGATATAAAGTTTAGAACAATGATATTATAACTAAACAGCTGTAGACACGTCATAAACGTTTCGACAGTTAAAACTTGGCTAACAAGGTTATTTTTGACGGCTGCCCCGTTAATCCGCCCGTTACTTAGCAACATATAACTATTTCTTTATCACCACCGATATTGAGAATATGCCATCTTACTTCCACATTTTATCTAAGACTGTAGCGTTACAACATTACTTTACGTATGTGTGCGTTATCGTGCCTTTTTTTGTGAATGTAGGTAACGTATCCACTGCTTTATAGTTATATCATTGAATACAAGACAGTAACAGTGAATGTTTTAGTGTCGTTATCTTGTCACAGTTATCACAAAGAAGAAACAGTTGCAGTCTAACTGCTCTGTACAAGTACTTGTAGGTTATAAATTTAGTATTTGTTGTTTTTTTTATTTTTTAATTAGTCCGTTATAGTATCAATAACAGTAAAATAATAGTTATTATTTATTATTGATAAAATCTTTAATAAAAACAGTTATATTTTATTGAAATAAAAATATCATACTTGATTTATTGGTGTTGTTTCTGTTGCCTAATTGATTAATAACCTTTACGAAAGAAAACTTGTTATAACAAGAATGATGATTCTTATTTTGCTTTTTTTTATCACAAAACTAATAAACGATATTTCATCTACTTTAAAGCTGAAAGATATATACAAGCCCAATACAACAAAAGATAACTGTTTAGGAAACACTTGGTTGACGCATGCGCTTTTAGAAAATCAACCCGAAAGAATAGCTTCTCGGAGTTGCTATTCCAAACTGCTTTAATGTATATTAATTCATGTAACAGTATTTATTTAGTCAAACATCCGTACAACTATTATTATCAATATATTTTGAGAATTAACATGAGAAGTATTATAATATGCAGGTACAATGTCGTCACTTACGTAAAGAACCACAAAAGTAAAAAGAGCACGATTGAGGTATATACCTACTCTAATCTTGTTCTTTACATCTTTAAGAATGTAATTAAAATAATATCGAGAGGAGATGTTACAATACTTTCAATATTCGACAACACACAAGCATATTTACCTAGTCTTGCCATAAATACTGAAACAAAGAACAATTTTCTATTGCAAATAACATTTATTACATTTACAGTGTGTTAGTTTAATACATAAATATAAAACAATTTAAAATATAAAAAGCTTATTCGAAGTGTTCTCCATTGGCTGCATTCAGTCCTTTAAACGTTGAGGCCAGTTGTGAATAGAAGCACGCACTCTTTTTTTTCCATGGAAAAATTTTTCACTGTCAATCGTACGGATTGTATTAGGGACTCCAAATGATCATGGCGTTAAGAGCAAGCCTTACTCTCTAAAACTGACCATAAATCCTAATCCAGTGGATTAAGATCAGGACTAGACGACGGTCAGTCTTCAGCTCTGACGAAGTCCGAAACGTTCGTTTCCAACTAACACTGCGTAGACCGAGCTTTATGATCCGGCGCCGAGTCTTGAGTCTTGTGGTCCTTCCATTCTTGAATATTGAACATGGTGTTGTTAAGGGGCTTCACTACCTTCTCAGGAATGGTATCTTGATACACTTTTGCCGATGTTTTGATACCTTTCTCACAAAAGTATGGCTCAGTCACTCCTTTATAGCTAATACACCACCAAACCCTCACTGAAGTCGGATAGTGCCTACGTTGCACTCTGTCGACTAATTGGGAAGCTTCCTTAGAGCTTTGAGCATAAATAAGGTCATTCTGTTAGTTAAAATGGTGCTCAATTGTAAAAAAAATCTCATCCGTAAAAACATAAATATGTGGCCTCCCTTTGCGTATCGCGTAGTTGTTACGATATTGCCACTCTATTCTTTTTTAAATTATCAGTTCGTCTCTTATAGACTGCAAATCCTAAGTCATCTTTTAAAATACGCGACATGGTTCTAGGTGCTATCTTCATCTCCCGAAATAAAATCTTTTGCTTTTGGACAGGATTTCTTGACCACCTTTTTCGTACGAACACTACGTGGACGACCAGATCTTTTTCAGTCCCAAACAGATGAGGTCTCATTGTACCTATAGGCTGGTACACAAACATTTGACTAATACCAAGCGTATGGAGAGTTTTAAACATTGCATTTGGTTCCATACCTACTTAGTGTAATGCAATCACAGCGATTCGGTTCTATGTACTATGTAGGTTATTGTACAATGTATTGACGCCAAAACGAGAAAACTCAATGAATAATCATATAAAAATGATTCCAAATTCAAATGTAATATTTTGTTTATCTTTAATTGTAACAGTATTTATGGCCAGACTAAGTATACTAAGTATACAGTCTATACATATAATAAGAAAGTGAATCTAACGTATCTGTACTTTTTCGATTTTAGTGAAAAAATTGGTGTCTAGGAATAATAAGTAATAAAATACATTTCAATCATTTTTTTAAATGTCTGCTTGTATAGACACGCTTCACCGCTAAAGTACTGTGTTCGCAATAACACCTCACCAAGAAAATCATAAAGCATATCCTCGAGTTACTTCTTTGTTTCATTAAAATCGGTCCACTCTATCAAAAGTAATTGTAATTTTAATAACGACGCGACTTAATTACGAGAGAAAAGTAGACAAGTAAATGAACTATATATATTTAGATGATTGTTGAGTCATTGTTTTTTTACATTAGGTTCACGCGGACGGAGTCGCGGAACAGTTAGTCAATATATATAGTACAAAAGATAAACAAAGGTAGGGTAAGAACAAATAAGTCTAATTCACAAAGAAAAATACCGTTTTAAAGCTCACACTTAAAGTACAGTAGAGTTAGGGAACGCGTTCGTAGATACTTATATAAAATCTAAACACGTACAACCTCTTCAATAAACGAACACGGAAAATCCTAACTTAACTTTTCTCTCGGAGAGGTTTCATTCCCATTTGTCATAAACAGAACACGTTTTACATAAAAAATGTATTCATATAATATGTTTATTAATTTTATTAATATCAGGACATCAGTGTTTTTTTAATTAATTTGGATTAGATATTTTTAATTTTCGGGTACGACCGTAAACAAGATAAATAACACACTAACACTGTTTTCGCTCAACGTTTTAGTAAGTTTGCCCTCCCTTTCATATATAGACAAGTGAACAAACACTGTGAATTAATTAACCGAGAATTAAGAGAAGTAAAAGCAAGTGTCACAAATTGGTTATTATCCTTATCATACGAGGAGACAGAAAACACTCTTCATATTCTTTCCTAAACAGACACAAGCAATGAAAATGAATACAATTGTAAAGTCAATTTACAAACTTTTCATTTCCTGCTTAAATATAATAACCGTGTGTGTGTTTGTGTACTTTAGATATTAAATTGGTGTAATATTAACAGTTTGATATATGTACATTCTAAATTTTATTAATCTTAATTGTCTAATAAGTAAGCCACTTACGGAACTAACAAGAAATATATTTTGTAAAGAATTTCTGTTCGATTACCGACACAGGATTCAGTTCCTAGTGTGGGAATCTACGGTTGATTTTTATGCCATGTAAATCATTTTTGTTAAATAAAGACTTTATTATTATATTATTATTATAATATTAAAATTTGGCTTAATCTCGATGTCACATGTGAAATGTAAATTAGTGTCCACTACTTCGCATGGGTACAATGTAGGTACTAATATGACGTCATAAGTGTCTAATGATTTACCTACAATGATACTATAATTAAAAAGCTGTAGATACGTTACCTACATGATATTTTGACAAAACAAATGGCACGATAACGCACATATACGTAAAGTAATATTGTAACGCCACGCTATCTTAGATATAACGTGGAGGTAAGATAGCATATTCTCAAAATCGGTGGTGAAAAATAAATAGTTACATGTTGCTTAGATACGGGCGGATTAGATCTACTACGGACTAGATCACATTCGCTAGCTAACCAAGGGTACCTACGCACTATGCAGTTAGCCGTAATGCGGCCAGCCGTCCGGCCGACAGCAATAAAAAATATGTATGAAAACGTAGTTTTTATACGCACTGCGATACGGCTGCCGGCCGACCGCTCCGGTCGTTCTAAGCGCTGCGGCCCGAATGACGGTCAGCCGGACAGTTGGTATACACTATGGGGATAGTGCTACTGTGCGGTTGACTGTATACGTGTTCATCGACGCTCGCGCATTTTATTGATGAAAACAGACATTTAAATATCGATTACGATACAGAAAAAAATATAATTGAGATGCAAAATAGGCCAGCAATCTGGCCTTTTTACTGTATACTATCTACTTGCTCTGATCGCGTTTTTACAAATAAGGATGCACCCAGTATCTTTTTCTTTGTTCCTTTTTTTATATAACGCGAGTACATGTAATAAATAGCTGTGACACCTTCGACGTCTATCTTGGAAATGAGGCGATTCAACCGCAATCCACGGCGGTTTCTCGAACACACGTTCCGGTTGCGGCTGCGGCTACCCGCTATCCGGCTAGCCACAAGCACAACCGCATCTGCGTTCAGCCGCACGGCTGACCGCATTGCGGCTAGCCGCATAGTGCGTATGTACCCTTAGCGCTTTGAAGTCGATTTTTTTGTAGTTTACTCAGGTCGTAGAAGCTACGCAAGAATCTTTACACGTTTTCTTTTTGTTGTGCGTAATTTTATATCTCTGAAGTTCTTCCAACATAATTAATTGAAATGATATACTTTAAAGGGCAATTCTGATCTACATTAAAAGCTCTACGCAACTAAAGTATTTAATTGTATAAGGATTAATATTATGTTTGTGAAAATAGTGTTTTAAATAACGAATTATTTAATAATATAATATGTCGAAGACAAAAACTATTACTGGCTTTTGTCTTTAAGAAATGTACATATATCATCGCCGGTTTTTACCTATCCTTAGTCGGCGTTTTCAATATAAGTGGCGCTCGTAAAATCCTTCTAACGACTTCATAAGAATTCACCCCCTGGTAGAAATTATATTATGAAGACCGTATCATAATCCGTTGGGTAGTTTAGAAAAATTAAGCACTGCTCTTGCTGCCGTGCTTTTGTTACCTAAATGTGGTTGGGAACATATACTCATAGATATTCCAATTCCACCCTCCGAAGCAGAAGGATAAATTGAATCAGATTTACGTCCAGTTTCTTTTTGTAAAGGTCTCATATAAAGGTGGCAGTAAAGAAATTTAATATATTCCAAGGGAACGTAGCTGTTTGGGAAATTAATCGTAATACCATTATATTGGGAAAAAATACTGCTCTAGGACTTAAGATAGTATGCATTTATCACTGATAAATTAATTGTTATAATTAGCGTTGTGGTTTTCAAGTATGTTTACACATGAATATTCGTTAGTAGATAAACATTGTTTGAACGAATTTTTATTAGAACATTAGAAATAATTGTAATAATAATACATTTGGGGTGTAAGGGGTGTCGAATAACATTTAAGACTTAAGACATCCTTGCCAACCTCACCTGCACGTGGTGCACCCTGCTGAATAACGAACGAGGCAATGGCAATTTTTTTTTTTTTTACAGAAATGATATACTTTAAAGGGCAATTCTGATCTACATTAAAAGCTCTACGCAACTAAAGTATTTAATTGTATAAGGATTAATATTATGTTTGTGAAAATAGTGTTTTAAATAACGAATTATTTAATAATATAATATGTCGAAGACAAAAACTATTACTGGCTTTTATCTTTAAGAAATGTACATATATCATCGCCGGTTTTTACCTATCCTTAGTCGGCGTTTTCAATATAAGTGGCGCTCGTAAAATCCTTCTAACGACTTCATAAGAATTCACCCCCTGGTAGAAATTATATTATGAAGACCGTATCATAATCCGTTGGGTAGTTTAGAAAAATTAAGCACTGCTCTTGCTGCCGTGCTTTTGTTACCTAAATGTGGTTGGGAACATATACTCATAGATATTCCAATTCCACCCTTCGAAGCAGAAGGATAAATTGAATCAGATTTACGTCCAGTTTCTTTTTGTAAAGGTCTCATATAATTATATTATATTATATAATATATTCCAAAGGAACGTAGCTGTCTGGGAAATTTATCGTAATACCATTATATTGGGAAAAAATACTGCTCTAGGACTTAAGATAGTATGCATTTATCACTGATAAATTAATTAATTAGCGTTGTGGTTTTCAAGTATGTTTACACATGAATATTGGTTAGTAGATAACATTGTTTGAACGATTTTTTATTAGAACATTAGAAATAATTGTAATAATAATACATTTGGGGTGTAAGGGGTGTCGAATAACATCTAAGACTTGAGACATCCTTGCCAACCTCACCTGCACGTGGTGCACCCTGCTGAATAACGAACGAGACAATGGCGAAAGCGGGGTGGTAGGGTTTTACAGCCTCACTGAGTCGCAACAACCATGTATATGGCGAAAAAGCCCGTCATAGTGATTCGTTTCTGCGGGTCGCGTTTCGGGATTAGCCTGTGCATATACAGCTTTTCGCAAGCCGGCATGACAGCGGCGACCGGCGATAGATAGTTTCTCTCTCGGAGGTCGCCATTGTTTTTGGATTGTACTGTGCTTACCATCAGGCACAGTGCAATCATTTTGCCGTGCTACAAAAAAAAAAGAAAGAAATATTTGCAATCACCATTCGAGAACTTCCAATGGGTGAGCTACAGTTTAAATATAAAAAAACAAAAGCAAACTATTTCATATATATATTTTATTGTCTAATATAAGACACAAAAATAATGTTATTTTATTCTCTCCTTTTAACACTCTACATAATAACAATCAAATGAGCCATGAAATAGTAAGACGCCAACAATCCGACGTAAATGTCAATTTTCCAGTCAGGTTGGCGCATTACGACAAAATGGCAGAAACACTTTCAACACCCTATCCCTCTAAAACGAACAGAAATAATGACTGCATTAAATGAAGTGCGGTAGCGTGACAAAAAGCAATCCTAATCATTATCACAAGGGAATAAAGTTCAGTTTTGTATTAACAAGTTAACAGCACTTGTAGGGGTAACTTGTAGTGCGTTGTCTGCTTTAACCGATATTCTGTAGACATTTGTATGCAAATTGTTTTCATAAACACTAGATGCGTGAGTGTACATGTAATGCCGATCTTGGCAAGGTCACGGTTTTGGAGGCGGGCCAGGCCATGACGTCGTATACATTCCGGCGATATCATAAAGAATATAAAGGCAATGTGAACTATATTGAAAGAGAGAATGACCTTGAACTTGATCACAAAACCGAAATCCGGTGATTAATTATAGGGGATTGAATAACAGAGCTTAGTAATATTGCGGATTTATGGTATAAAGCAGGATCGGAATTTATTACTGGTAAAGATAAATGAATCACTGTCGTAATTTAAGCTGGAATATGAAAGGAAAACCGATAGTTTCTAAGAATATTCATCGCGACAACTATTCTTGATCACCTTATATTCTGAGTACCGCACCGGTTACTGCTGTCATATGGTGGACGATCACAAATGATTCAGCAGTAATTTGCTATTACGCATCCATTGAAAAATTTCTATAAGCCAATAAAGTTCGTGATTACAGTATATCAAATCAGTCTTTCGATACTTATTCTTACCTCACCAATATAACGTCAACTCCATGGAATGAAGTAATCGCATGTATTTAGACTTTTAAGTATGGCAATACGTCAATAATGATTACGTTACAAATGATACCAGCGATGTATTCGTCGTACAATATTAGTTGTTAATTGCATATTGTGTACACACGTGAGAATATAACAACACGTATGGAGATTATGATTTTAGCTTTAGAATATTAATTTTGTTTTAATGCTATTTATACCAATAGGAATCGTCTGTGCCTGAGTAAAACACAATAACGAGACCAAAAACGAGTTGGGTAAGAAGATACATTACTAACCAAAAGATTAGCTCTATGAAATAACATTTGACCAAAAAATAAAATCGTCGTTTAAAAAATCTACACAATAGAAAAATGCACGTAAATGCACGTCCTTAGTTAGCTACCTATACTACGTTTCCTATTAAATTAGAGTTCCTTGGTCTAAATCCAAGATTATATGTTAATGTAATTAAAATGGGACATTCTTGAAAATATCCCCTTCAAATAAAGAAGGAGTTTCTCAAATAGGTTTATAATTGACGATGAGGTAACTAACATTTAAAAAAAGTTGTGTAATTTACACACAGTTGAAGTGTAACCGTCAAAAAGAAAGCGAGAAGAG